>CM038676.1:400550529-400753303 GCA_021605205.1 Aegilops longissima | reverse complement strand
CATATCCGTACGCCAAGCTTGCCTTCCACGCTAAGGAAAGTCCCATCCGGACACGGACGAAGTCTTCAATCTTGTATCTTCATAGTCTTGGAGTCCGCCGATGATGATAGTTCGGCTATCCGGACACCCCTAGTCCGAACTCCCTCAAGTAGCTCCCCGAACCAGGCTTCAATGACGATGAGTCCGGCGCGCATGTTGTCTTCGACATTGCAAGGCGGGTTCTTCCTCGAATAATTTATAGAAGATTGTGAACACCAGGATAGTGTCCGCTCGCAAAAAATAAATTCCACATACCACCATAGAGAATAATATTACACAAGATCAATCTGCCGACGTATTCGTGGCGTGACGCCGCACCACTACCAAGCCTTTACTCAAATTGTTTTTATTGTTCCACCTCGGTAGCGTCTAGTGAAGCGGTTTTTGGCACGCCTTGTCGAAGCAGATCGTGTTCCCCTTATTCCGGGATTCCCATCAATACGGACGTGGGTAACCCAACGCGCCATTGATTGTGGCGCTTGGGAGATGTTTAAGTTTTACCCGGGCGGTGGGGACACATGTTTTGTCCGCCCATATAAGGGGATAAAGATCCAACCCTTTACCTGCGCCTTCTTCCTCCTTGGCTAATCCATCTCCGCGAACTCGAGCTCCAGCGCCAAGTCCGCACTTCTCACCTCAACCTTCTCCAACTATGTCCGGGCGGGAGGCAGTGGGCGTCCTCCTCCGCCACGGAGGGGCAGATCAAGCTGCGCGACGCCGGATATTTGTCGGCAACATCGCGCATCGGCTCCCCGACGAGGAGAGCTCGCCCCAACCCCAGGCCCCATGAGAGGGTAGTATTTCTTCCCCATTTCCTCCGCGGACTGGGCTTCCCGCTTCATCCCTTTGTCCGGGGGCTCATGTTCTACTACGGCCTAGATTTCCATGATCTGGCCCCGAATTTCATCCTCAACATCTCGGCGTTTATCGTCGTGTGCGAGGCCTTCCTCTGCATCCAGCCCCACTTCGGCTTGTGGCTCAAGACCTTCAAATGTCAAGCGAGAAGGTTGTGAAGGGCAGCCAAGCAGGGTGCGGAGGCGCCATGGTGGGCAGGATGTCCCACGTTACGTGGCTGGAGGGCACTTTCGTGGAAACCATCAAGGGGTGGCAATCGGGGTGGTTCTACATCACCGAGCCGCGTGACCCTGATTGGGCAGCGGCCCCCGAATTCAGATCTGGCATCCCTACACGGCTCACCTCCTGGAAAGAGAGTGGCTGGATTTGGGGGGATTCGGAGGAGCTGACCGGACTCCAAGCCTGTATCCAGAAGCTGGTGGACAAGAAGCTCAAGCTTGTCAACATAGTCCAGGTCATGCTCATCCGCCGGATTCTCCCGTGCCAGCGACGGGGCTTCAACATGTGGGAGTTTGATCCGGCGCAGCACCGGACCTGGCGGGCTCTTGACACTATGTACGAAGATGTCCGGAAGGTGCTGTTCATAGCGCGAAGCTCCGTGATCCGCCATCAAGATCGCGGATTCCGCTCGCAGCGCCCAGGTGACGCAGGTAGGTGACTTCACCACTTGTTTTCCATAGTTTGGCTCTATGCACGGGATCTAAACTCCCTTTACCTTTGACAGGAATGGCTGGCGAAGGCGAACGGATTATCTGTCGGCCCCATTGCCGAAGGACCCAGCGGACGCCCGCCTAATGGGGCTTGGCTCCGGCACCCACGTGGTGCCGAGAAGAAGGCCAAGAAGAGGCCACGGGAACTCGGAAGAGTTCCCGTTTTCAGGTGCTATCGGATGATGAATCCAGGCCGACTCCTCCCACCAAGGCGCAGGAGGAGAAGAAAGCCTCTCCCGGTGAAGGAGGGAAGAAAAGGAAGGCCTCCCCAACAAGGGAGGCGAAGAATCCAAGAAGGGAAAACTCTTCCCCGGACTGCTCGCCAACGCCAAGGATGGACGACGAGACTGGCCTCCAAGGGCCAAGCCTCGGCGAGATCGTAGTATCCGGACTCGAATAACTTCAAGGTTTTTTATTTTCGCCACATAATGTCTTTCTAATGCCGCATACAACCTGCAGTCCGCCCAAGGATGATCTTCTGCTTCGCCGGCGGGTCCTTGGTGCGTGGATATGGATTCCCTTCCGATCGCTTCCACCCCGTGCCGCGGATTCCACGCCAGGTGGGATCCCGAAAAGGCCCACCGGAGGAGGAGGCCCCGAGGTGTCACAGGACACCCTCCCGGACTGTGCACGGACTCAGCCTCGGAGGCCACGGTGGCTTCGAGTCCGGCGGGCGAACCCTTCGAAGAAAGGGCAAGACCGCGACGCCGCTGCCTCCGCCCAACCGGAGGTGCCGGATAATCTCTTTGGAGGCGCCAACGGCGCTGCATCGAAAGGAACACCGTGCTCGTTATGAGTGCGGTGATTCGAAAGGTTCAGCTCGCCAAGAGCGGGCTGACTGAAGCTCGCAGATGAGCCTTCTAACAGGCTTTGAGGTTAGAATTTCAATATATGTAAATGGTACCGCATAGACAGTAGCCTCGATGCTCGGTTCGGTGTTCGGAAAGAAAAGTCTGACTGAGGATCTTTAGAAAGATAAACGCAGGAGTCATAAAATTATGTCAATATGGGATTGTAGGTTGTGTTGCTGACCTCCCACACCGATCAAGGAGGTCAATACTTTGAAGGAAAACCTCGAGCGGTCCGAGAACGAAGCTCGCCATGCCAAGAAGCAGCTCGAGGAAAAGAAGGTGAGTAATACCTTATGAAAATTGTACCTTCTGAAAGGATTTGGTTGCAAGAAAATGACAAGGATAACGTGGGTATTGTAGGGCCACTAACGAGGTGGCGACCTGAAGGAGGCGGTGGCCGCTGCCACGGAGCGCACTGAGCGAGAGAAGCGAGGCGCGGTGGCGGAGGTACAGCAAGAGCTCCGGGATCTCGTGAAAAACATGAGAGCTTGAGCATGACTCAAGACTCGAGAGTCCGAGCTTGCAACGGCTCTTGAGAGTGCCAAAGCCGCTAAGGCTGAAGCCTACAAGCCCTCCGGGAGATTGAGGCGGTGAAGAAAATAGCAGCGGTAAGGCATTTTTCATGCAAAGTAAGCATGTGAGAGCACTACTGTTGCTTACCCGATTGGAGCTCTCCAGAGCGTTCGCAGATCTTCCTCATGGCGTGTCCGATGCTGCCACATTCTACCGGGCCGAGGAGGGACCTCGACGGAGAAGGTCTTCGGTCTCGAGATGCTGAGGCGGACATCCGTGCCTTTTAGCGACCAGCTGAAGCAGCTGGTCGAGCTCCACAAGCGGCCGAACAATCCATGAAGGGCCTCATAGTTCGGCTGTGGCCTAAGGAGGCCATGCACAGGGAGCTACTTCGGCCTGTGCGGCGGTGATGGATGCGTGCCGTGGGTTGAAGTTATCAAGCATTCCGCTTGTATTGAGGGTGCCGTCGGGCCCTTGCCAGCGCAAAGGTGCACTGGGCAAGATGGATGCCGTAAGCTCGTGACGGACCCGCCACCGAGGGCAAGGAGCATCGCACGCCCGAGATGTATTATAAGAGTGTGTTGAAGGGCGCTCAGACTATTATGGTGAGTGCTCCAAAGATGTAATATTTGAGTAGACTAGCATTTTGTTATCCTGTGCGCTGAAAACTTAGTTCATATGCGCTAAGCAACGCTTGTTAATTTAAAATATTACCTTCGTGCGGCTGTTTATCAAATCTGAGATGGCAAGTTGTCGGCTTCAGCCCCATGCCACGAAAGTGGGGTGTTAGGGATAAACTTGAGCGCTCTTGTTCCCATTTTTGGGTCCATCTAGGAGGCGCCAACACAGCGAACAAGGCAACCGGACTTATAATGCTTGAACACTCTCACTTAGCCATAGAATTCTATAATTTTAAATTTCGGTGGCCCCTAGTCTTCGAAGGTCAATTTGGGGCGCTATCACGCCTTTGGCCGGACAGATCCCTCCTCGCCTAAGCGCATAAGTCTTTAAGGACTCGCAAAAACCTCTCGAACAGCGATCGCTCTCGCCTCATCATGACGGTCAGTTTTAGCTTTCTCCACTGAGGCGTTAACCCAGCTCAACTGGGGCGGAATCGCAGTGGTTCTCCCAGTGCTACCTTAGCCGATATAACGGAACGTAAGGTACCAAAACATGGGAGTCGGGCAAACCCAACTATTGACCCAAGACATGATTCGGAGCCGATGCATATAGTGCTATAAGTTCGGGGTGCCGCACTTGTGAAAGTGTTCGGACTCATCACATCATAATGCGGGAAACATAAGCCCCTGGTGTATATTAGCCTTACCAAAGTGTACGGATGCAACATGCCGTGAATGAACATATGTATGAAAAAGAAATGCAATTATAAGCAAAAAGGTGCTGCATTGTTTTATTCAATAAGTGCTGCTACGAATGCAGAACGATACAAATAGTGCGATAAGAAAGGTACGGGACTGTTAAACATGTCCCCCTCCAGGGGTAGGCTGCAGATTGGTGTATAAAAATGCTCGTAATGGAGACCACCTGTATATTGTTTGTAGCCTTTATCCTTCCCTGGCTATTGCATCGCGGAGTTCGCAGGTGTTCTGCGGACAGGCCCTCGACAAACGGAGTCCTGTGGATAAAAGGTAAAAGGTAAAAAGAAAAGAAAAGGAACGACACACTTGAGAGCCTGGTGTGGTTGAGCTGCAATCTGGTTTATCGTGGTCGTGCCCTCTCCCCATGCCCATGGTATCTTGAGCGTAATGGTGTACGAAGGACCTGCTTTGACGTTCGCAGAGCTGGGGTTAGCCGACTGCTACGCGATGCTCGAACGTGCTGTGTGGTCTTGTTGTAAGTTACCCGGGCGCGCTTAGCTGTGTCCGCCGCTTAACGACCGGACTCGAGAATTTCCTTAAGAGGCTGCATTGCACTTCGCCGCGAGAGCCGCTGTATGTTCCTCCGCGGAGAGAATGTTCGGTGTTTTCGCTGACCGTGATGACTCGAGGGCCCGCATCTTGAGCTTGAGGTATGCGTGAGTGCGGCACCGCTGAACTTTGCAAACGCTGCACGTCCGAGCAAGGCATGATAGCCGCGCGGAACGGGACTATGTCGAAGATTAACTCCTCGCTTCCGAAGTTATCCGGGGATCCGAAGACCACTTCCAGTGTAATTGAGGCTGTACAATTGGCTTCTACACCTGGTATGACGCCTTTAAAGTTCGTTTTGGTAGGTTTAATCCTTGAGGGTCTATGCCCATTTTGCGACCGTATCCTGGTAAAGCAGGTTCAGCTGCCGCCATCCATCGGGACTCGTCAGGTGAAATCCATCGACGATTGGGTCTAAGACCGCGGCGCGAATCCGCCGTGGCGGATGTCGGTGGGTGGTCCTTTGGTCAAAAGTGATCGGGCAGGAGGACCATGGATTGAACTTGGGCAACTGGCTCCATCACAGACATCCTCGAGTGCACTTCCGCTCCCTTTTGGGTATGTGCGCTATGATATCATGTTCACCGTCCGCACTTGTGGGGGAAACCTTCTGTCCTCTATTGTTCGGGCGGTTTGGTCTCGTCCTCGCCATCGCTATGCAGCCCCTTGTCATTGTTTTCAGCAATTAACTTGCCTGCCTGTGAATACCCAACAGTCCCTGTTGGTGTGGTTAACTGGCTTTTGGGGTGACGGTATCCGCACAAGCGGTCGAGTATTCGGTCCAAATTGGACGGACCCGAGTAGTTCTTTTGAATGGCTTTTCCGCACGACTAGGTTTAGAGCCTCTGAATCCGCATTGATTGTCGATCTCAATATTGTCGCCGCACGCGGCGTTTGTTTTGTTACGACGCTGCCTGCCATTTCGGTCCTTGAAGTCCGGACCGCCGTAATTTTGCCGAGGTTGTTGCTGCGCATAGCCAGCTGTCCTCACCGTGCAGAAGCGGGTCATGAGTGATGTGAGGGCTGCCATGGATTTCGCTTTTCCTGTCCTAGGTGCCGGGCAAGCCACTCGTCATGATGTTATGCTTGAAGGCGCGAGGGCCTCCTGATCCCGGACAACGACGATTTGGTTTTTCTTGGTTAAGAACCGTGTCCGAATTGTCGGCCGATTCGTCTGGCTGCTGAATTATGTGGCTTAGGTCATCGCGCTCGTGGTCGCACATAAGTGCCCCGAAGTTATCGAGGAATGCGGCTTCAGTGTCCTCCCAGCTCCCAATTGACTCTCGCGGCAAGCTGTTGAGCCAATGCCGGGCTGGTCCTTTAAGCTTGAGGGGAGGTATTTGATGGCGTGAAGATCGCCACCAAGGGCCATGTGGATGTGAAGGAGATAGTCTTCGATCCAAACCGCTGGGTCTGTTGTGCCATCATAGGATTCAATATTGACGGGTTTAAACCCTTCGGGATTTGATGATCCATTACTTTGTCTGCGTGAAGCATAGTGGGTGTGCTGCGCCCAGATCGGGCGATATCACGACGGAGCTCAAAAGAGCTTTGTCTGTTTTGTTCGACCCGGCGGACTTATCAGGTCCGGGCGCGACGGTTGTCGCCACGCATCGCTGGCGCCCATGCGATCCATAGATCGATCTTGATTGTCTTTCCCTGTCCTCCAATATATCTCATGGGTCCGGAGCGCCTTCGTGGCCGCGGTGCTTTTGAGCGATGCCGGGTACGGTTCTAGTGAAGGGCCTAGAGGCCTTCCGTCGCGACCACGGGGTGGTCGGTCAGCCGTATTGTCTCCCCGGTGATGCGGGTTCGTAAGCCTCCTCCTCTAATCGGGGAGCAGCTTGCGCTTAGGGTAGCTTTTGAGAGGGCGCTCGAGCTCATGCTCTTCGCCGCGAGGACTTCAGTCCATCTGGCGGCTAGCGAGATCTTGACCAGCTCTAAGTCGTTGTTGCTTTTTCTTGAGGCTGTTCGCCGTGGCCATAAGCCCGCGCTTAAAACGCTCTTGTTCGACGGGATCCTCAGCACGATGAATTCATCGCCGCCGAGGCTTGCTTCGCCTCCGGAGGAGGCATATAATCCTCTACCTCTTCTTTCGCCGCTCTCGTGAGGGCTGGCGCTCCATCCTCCTGCGCCGGATCTTGCTGGGTGGATTGTCTTCGGCACTGTCCGTGTATTGTTATCTCCGGTGCCGGAATCTTCATTCTTGCTGTGGCGGATTTAGAGCGGCGCCACCGACGCCGGGCGCTTGGGCTGTTTCTTGAGGGGTCATCCTCCGTTGTTCCATCGTCGCTCCCATCTTTTGGGATGTCCACCATGTATATGTCGATGACGAGGTGGCCTTCAAAGGCCCTGTTGGCGCTGGGTCTTGGTCGCCTCCCGCATCGCCGTCCATACCGCCCATGTCTTCGAGCGAACTCTAGCATGTCGGTTAAATCATCGACAGTGGCTACAAAGTGGGTGGTGGGTGGGTGTTGAATTTCTTCATCATCCGCATCCCAACCTTCTGACCGTAATCCGCCGTGGCTCTCCGGATAAAGAGAGAGACTTTAGTGAATTCAGGATGTCGCCAAAGGGCGAGTCTTGAAAGATGTCCGCGCAGTGAACTCCATGACGGGCGCCCAATCGGATTCGATTGGCAGGGGCGCGGGGTTCGGAGTCCCGGAGAGGAGTCCGCACTCGAGTCAAGGTCTTCGCAGCGACAGGATGGAGTTCGCTCGATCACCGAGAGATTGTAGCCCCGAGGCGGTGTCCAACCACTCGTCGTCGATCGGGGAATCCGCCCGGATTAAGGGTGGAGCGGATACTGGTGTGGCCTCCAGGGCACTGTTTGGCTGCAGAGTTACATCATGCCCATCGAGACAAAGGCGGCACGCTTGGTTGCGGCTCGAATCCGTCCAAGATCAAGTCTCCGCGGATATCGGCCGATAGTTCAAACTTCCAAATCTGACCTGATGGCGGGCGTAGCTTTCGATCTGCTTCCGGATGGCTGCTTAATTGGCCCAGTGCAAAGCCGCCGAACACGAAGATCTGTCCGGGAGAAAAGTCTCACCTGGACGCGCCGTTGTTGATGATCGGGAAGGAGCCATCGGGCCTATCGGTGACGCTACACAGAGGAACTCAATGAAAGCACCAATGTCGTGTCAAACCGCGGATCTCGGTAGGGGGTCCCGAATCGTGCGCCTAGGCGGATGGTAACAGGAGACAAGGGACACGATGTTTTACCCAGGTTGGGCCCTCTTGATGGAGGTAAAACCCTACGCCCCGCTTGATTAATATTGATGATGTGTGTTACAAGAGTGGATCTACCACGAGATCAAAGAGGCTAAACCCTAGAAGCTAGCCTATGGTATGATTGTTGTTCGTCCTATGGACTACAGTCGTCCGGTTTATATAGAAACCGGAGAGGGCTAGGGTTACACAGAGTCGGTTACAATAGTAGGAGATCTACATATCCGTATCGCCAAGGACAGTCCCATCCGGATACGGGACGAAGTCTTCAATCTTGTATCTTCATAGTCTTGGAGTCCGGCCGATGATGATAGTTCGGCTATCCGGACACCCCCTAGTCCGGAACTCCCTCAGTCATAGTCCGACCATCCGGACACCCCCTAATCCAGGACTCCCTCAGTAGCCCCCGAACCAGGCTTCAATGACGATGAGTCCGGCGCGCAAGTTTGTCTTCGGCATTGCAAGGCGGGTTCTTCTCCAAATTCCATGTACCTGTCGAATAGTGTCTGGCTTCTAGTGCATGCTGCACTCCTCAGCTTCTATTCCCAATAATGACCATCTTCCACGTGTCAAATGAATGCGAAAAGCCAGGGAGTTTTTTCATTTACCCCCCTAGCCGCGTAAATGAGCTGCCCATAAAAGAGACGGGGATTTAGATCCAATTCACACCATCGTCCCTCCGCGAGCATTCATCGGAGTGTCTTCGACAGAGATCCATTCCACCATGGTCGATCGATGCAGCCCCTCCTCTCACCTCTCCAGCCCTCGGCCCGGAGATCGGGAGCGGTGTTCTGTCCCGCATAGCGAGCTAGTAGTGCTCCAATCCAAGGGGCTCCTCCCCCCAGCATATATGGTCCCAGTTCGAGCCGGGATTGCCACCTATAGCGGTGGAGAGCAGGCGGAGAGCGTCCCCAATCCCTCCCAAGGAGAGCGGGTATGCCTAGTCCCTTATTTAATAAGAGGACTCGGATTTCCAATACATCCTTTCTCCGAGGGCTACTGGAGTTTTACGGCCTCCAGCTACACAACCTCACGCCTGCCTCCATACTGCATATTGCGGGCTTCGTGGCCCTCTGCGAGCTGTTTTTGGGCATCGAGGCCCATTTCGCGTTGTGGAAGAAGTTGTTCTGCCTTGTGCCCCGCTCTCAGGAGGGGTCGATTTATCAAGTGGGCGGAGCCGAACTATGGCGCATCGCCGGGACCGGATATCTATCCGGAACCCCAAAGAAGGCGTCCGAGGACTGGCCTTCAGAATGGTTTTATATAGACGACGTCCCCCTGCTGGACCCTATACGGATCGGCCTCCCTGAGTTCAATAATGCTCCGTTGAAGAAACGCCTGAGATGGCGCCCACGGAACCCTCAGAGGGAAACAGATAGGGACGTCCTTTACCTGATGAGCCGGATAAGGCTATTGGCTCATTCCGGACTGACCATGATCGGGGTCATGGCCACATGCATTATGCGGGGGGTGCAGCCACTTCAGTACAGAGGCCACCCCATGTGGGATTTCAACGGGGAGGACGACGCCACCCGGTGCGGTCGCAAGGGGCCGGATTCGGCTGCCACTCTAACGAAGATCTTATCCGCTTTGTACAAGGGAGAAGAAGAGGAATTCCTCCGTGTCAACCCACGGGGCGGATTCTCCATGTACAGTCCTCCAAGCTGGGTGAGCGAACACTTTCACTTGCCTACCCACTTCCAAATTCCCATAATTGAGTACTTAGTCTAGTAATTTTAACGCAGGAGTTGTGCCAGACTGTGAAGGAGATAAACAGCCCTCCTCCACAACCCGAGGACCAAACGGTTCTCTAATTCGACTCCCAAGAGGACCCGGATTTATGTGTGGAGCTAATTGATGGGGTGTTTCATCAATTGAGTAAGGACAACACCTTAGTGGCCATTACGACCGATTATTCCGGACTACTTCAGGCCTCAAAGGTAACCGAGACCGAAGTCCCAGTACTTTCGAGAGGATCCATCCATGCTTATTTTGATTGTCGTAAACCAATAGTGTTTTGTTTTTGCAGGGGAAATCCTTGAGACGGAGGGCCGAGCCCGCGGTGGGTAGACAACAAGGGCCATTGAAGCCAGGCGGGCTAAAAAGAAGTGCGGACCGGATCGAGACGCCGGCGCAACGGTACGGCGTGCAACTTTAACGCCTAGGGTTTATGCCCTCAAGGCATACTAATGCTCATGCTCTCCTCAGGAAGAAGAGCGCCCGCCGGACTATATCCACCGGCCAGGCTTCAAGGCCGGGTCCGGAAGCGGAGGCGAACACGGGGCGCGCATCGGACGTTCCTCCGACAGAGGACGCGGACGGGCTATCTGCCACCCATTCAGAGGTGGAGAGTGCCATGAACCACAGGCGTCGCCGGACTGTTCTTCGTGACGCATGTTTTTCCCAAGAGGCGTTGGACGCCTTTAATACGGGAGATGCGTACCTCCGTGCCGCTCAAAATGGTCTAGCCAGAGCCACAGAGCAGTATGTGAAAGACATACGGGTGAGTAAATCTGATGGTTATATATGTCAGTAGCCCCCGAGACTTGAAACAGTTAAGATAACTAATTTAAGGATCATATGTTATGCAGGATCTTACAAAAAAGAATACGCAACTGTCCCAGGAGCTGGAAGAGTGCAAGGCCCAACTTGAGGCCGCACTGGCCGCTTCAGAGAATGCCAAGGGGACCCCCTCAGGTAATATATGCTTCGAAAGATAATTCTGTTGTGAAGTGCGGCATGTGTGCAATTCTGGCAATAAAAGTGCAGATGGGGCCGGAGTGAATCCGGACAAGAAACAACTCTTGCGCCAGTTAAAGGCCGGCGAGAGCATGCTCACGAGGGTGAGGCAAGAGAAGAACAAGCTTCAAGACGCCAATACCCAGCTGGGCGAGGAACTAAAGGATGTTCGTGCTCAGCTGTCTGATTCCGAAAAGGAGAATCGGCGACTTCGACGTGGCATTTTTAGTAAGTGCTTAAACGAATCTTCGAAAAAGAGTTCGGCGAGGAAGTCGATTGACAGAGCTATGTCTGCAGATATGCTGGCAGGTCGGCCTGCGGAGGAAATGCCCGATTCTGCAGGGGACCTTCTTCCGAGCTATCGCAATCTGCGAACGAGTTCGGGCAGCGATGCAAGCGTCGTCGTGCTTTGTGCCCATCCTCTCCATGCCCGAAGGCCTTGGAGAGCTTGCAGAAGCTGGCGAGTGCGGCAGCACTTCCGATTATGGAAGATATCGGCTGCGTCAAAGCGCCAGGAGGCTCGGGCCATGGTGAAGACGCGGTACACGAAGGCTGACCCAAACCACATGGCCGAGGTCGGCCCTGTGGGGCCCGACGGGAGGGAGATCCCTGTCAGTTTAGTGTATGGCCAGGTAGAGCTGGCCGCCAAGTATTCCCAACAGACTGTAAATTAGACAGCCTGTTGGATGGTATTGAAGAAGAATATACCCAGTCAAATTGACTATGTAATTTAAAATGACATGTAAAATGCCTTCTAGCCGGATTGTAGATCGTTTGTCGTTGCGGACCTTTTCGCTTCAACCTCTGCACCCGATAGTCCGGGGTGTGTCCGAGTACCCTCTCGGTTATGTAAGAACCGGGGCATGCATGGAGACCAGGCGTAGGGGTCATAAGTGCTTTAGCAGACAAGTGCCCAACTAGTTATGTTATATTACATGGTTAGTAAGAAACATCATCCAGGGAGAATAGTTCCGTTAGGGGTTCCTTTCCCCGGGAGGCATGCCCTAAAGTGCATGTCCGGACTGCGTAAAAAAGCAGGAAAGCATCTGGGGGCAGATAAATAAACAAGTGAAAAATCATCTTTTAGTTCACCGACCGAATATTCCCTTAAGAACGCTAGCTTTCGGCTTCACCCAGTCTGAGGTACACATCCGGCTGACCCGGCAGTAACAATCGCAGAGGTGCTCCCTTTACCACCTAGCCGAACAAACAGGAACGTAGGGATAAGCACAGGAGCCAGGCAACCCAGCTTGGCCAAAACTTAAGTCATATCGATGCATATAATGGTGCATAAAAGGTTCATGCGGAAGTGTCACACATGTTTTGGGCATGAGGCCCGTGTATATAAGCTTCTGATAAAGAAGCCCCCAGGTATAATGAGTGCGGGTGGCGCGTAAATTATGTGCGAACAACGCGCAAGCAAGCCCCTAAAGGCTTGGGAGAAAAAGGGAGGGAGGAGGAGAGAAATACCAGGCAGCTAATTTGTAAAAAAAAGGTGACATAGGAAGGAGACGAACACAGAGTCCGGCGCTAGGCGTAGAATCTTCGTAGGCGTGCTGCGTTCCATGGGTTCGGCTCGAGTCGGTTGTCCGATGCGTTTCGCAGACGGTACGCTCCACCCGTCAGGACTTGGTCGATTATGAAGGGACCCTCCCATTTGGGCTTGAGTTTGTCCTTTTTCTTGTCCGGCAGGCGTAGAACTAGTTCGCCAACATTGTAAGTTTTGGCCCGTCCTTCTCTGCTTTGATATCTTCGAGCCTGCTGTTGATAGAATGCGGAACGGGCTTTTGCCACGTCGCGCTCCTCCTCCAATGCGTCCAAGTTGTCCTGCCGATCGAGCTCGGTTTCTCTTTCTTCGTACATGCGCACGCGAGGTGAGTCATGAATTATGTCGCAGGGCAGGACTGCCTCTGCGCCGTATACCATAAAAATGGTGTGAATCCGGTAGTGCGATTCGGCGTGGTCCGCAGCCCTCAGAGTACGGAGTCGAGCTCCTCTACCCAGTGCATGTTAGATTCCTTTAGGGATCGCACTAATCTGGGTTTGATGCCGCTCATGATTAGACCGTTGGCTCGCTCGACTTGACCGTTAGTTTGTGGGTGATAGACTGAAGCGTAGTCGAGCTTAATGCCCATGTTTTTGCACCAGAGTTTAACTTCATCCGCCGTAAAGTTTGTGTCGTTGTCAGTAATAATGCTGTGGGGGACGCCGTAACTGTGTACAACCCCGGATATGAAGTCTATCGCCGGTCCGGATTCGGCCGTCTTAACAGGCTTGGCCACTATCCATTTTGTGAATTTGTCCACCATGACCAGTAGATATTTTTGCTTGTGGGTTCCTCCTTTAAGGGGTCCAACCATGCCAAGCCCCCAGACCGCAAAAGGCCAGGTAATGGGTATGGTTTGGAGGGCGGTAGGCGGCATGTGGCTTTGATTAGCGAATAATTGGCAACCGACGCATCGCTGGACTAAGTCCTGAGCGTCTGCCCGGGCTGTCGGCCAATAAAATCTAGTACGGAAGGCCTTGCTCACAAGGGCTCGGGCTGCAGCGTGGTGCCTGCCGAGTCCGGCGTGAATTTCAGCCAGGAGGTTCCGCCCTTCCTCTTCGGAGATACACCTTTGAAGGACTCCGGTGGTGCTTTTCTTATAAAGCTCTCCTTCATGGACTTTATAGGCTTTAGATCGCCGCACTATGCAGCGTGCCTCATTTTGGTCCTCGGGAAGTTCCTGCCTAGTTAAGTAGGCTAAGAATGGTTCTGTCCACGGGGCAATTACTGCCATTATTACGTGGGCTGAGGGTGTGACTTCATTGACGGAGTCTTCCGTTGTGTTAGGGTGTTCGGGGTCAGGGGATGCGTCCAGGTCCGGATTGTTATTTCTGGATTCCCCTTCCCACTGTACGGATGGCTTGAATAGCCTTTCCAGGAAAATGTTGGGGGGGACTGCATCGCGCTTTGCGCCGATGCGTGCCAGGACATCTGCTGCCTGATTATTTTCCTGGGCTACATGGTGGAATTCCAGCCCTTCGAACCGAGCTGACATATTTAGGACGGTGTTGCGATAAGCTGCCATTTTCGGATCTTTGGCATCAAAGTCTCCGTTTATTTGGGATATAGCGAGGTTCGAATCCCCACGCACCTCTAGGCGTTGAATGCCCATGGAGACTGCCATCCGGAGGCCATGTAGAAGGGCCTCGTATTCGGCTGCATTGTTGGAGTCCGTATACATTATCTGGAGTACATATTGGACTGTATCTCCTGTTTGGGATGTCAGGACGACGCCAGCCCCCAGACCCGCCAGCATTTTGGAGCCGTCGAAGTGCATGGTCCAGTTGGAATATGTTCCGTACTCTTTAGGGAGTTCGGCTTCAGTCCATTCAGCGACAAAGTCGGCCAAGGCTTGCGACTTGATGGCTCGCCGTGGCTTATATGTTATGTCGAACGGGAGGAGCTCAATGGCCCATTTGGCAATCCAGCCCGTTGCGTCGCGGTTGTTTATGATATCGTTAAGAGGTACTTCGGAGGCAACTGTTATCGAACACTCTTGAAAGTAGTGGCGTAGCTTCCGGGATGCCATGAACACTGCGTATGCTATCTTTTGGTAATGCGGGTACCGGGACTTGCATGGAGTGAGGACAGTGGACACGTAGTACACTGGTTTCTAGATAGGGAATTTGTGTCCGTCCGTTTCTCGTTCGAGGACGAGAACTGCGCTTACAACTTGGTGAGTTGCCGCGATGTATAACAACATTGGTTCGCCGATGTTAGGCGCGGCCAGGACAGGGTTTGTTGCCAGTATGCCTTTTATTTCTTCGAGTCCGGCCGTGGCGCATCCGCCCTCGAAGTGTTGGTGCGCCAGAGGAGGCGGTAAAGGGTAATGCCTTTTCCCCAAAGGGAGATGAAGCGGCTTAGAGCCACGCATCGATCAATTTTGTATTTGCTTGAGATCTTTTGGAATATCCAATTGTGACAGAGCTCGGATCTTGGCTGGGTTTGCTTCAATTCCTCTACCGGATACGATGAAGCCCAAGAGCTTTCCGGCTGGTACGCCAAAAACGCATTTTTTCGGGTTAAGCCTAATGTCATATGTCCGAAGGTTATCAAACGTGAGCCTCAAGTCGTCTATTAGAGTTTCGACGTGCTTGGTTTTGACGACCACGTCATCCACATACGCTTCAACCGTTTTGCTGATCTGGTTGGCCAGACATGTCTGAATCATGCGCTGATATGTTGCGCCGGTGTTTTTGAGCCCGAAGGGCATTGTTTGAAGCAGAATGGGCCGTATGGGGTGATGAATGCCGTTGCGGCTTGGTCTGACTCTGCCATCTTGATTTGGTGGTAGCCAGAGTATGCATCGAGGAAACACAATGAATCGTGTCCTACAGTGGCGTCGATGATTTGATCAATGCGGGGGAGGGGGAAGGGATCGTTTGGACAGGCCTTATTTAGGTCTTTGAAATCGACGCATAGGCGTCGGGATTTGTCCTTCTTTGGTACCATTACCAGGTTTGCTAGCCAGTCCGGATATTTTATATCTTTGATGAATCCGGCTTCCAGTAGTTTGGCTAGCTCCTCTCCCATGGCTTGTCTCCTAGGTTCGGAGAAACGCCAAAGAGCCTGCTTAACAGGCTTTAATCCTTTTAGGATGTTCAGGTTGTGCTCGGCCAGCCTGCGTGGGATTCCTGGCATGTCTGAAGAGTGCCAGGCAAAAATGTCCCAATTTTCGCGTAGGAATTCTCTTAGTGCGGCGTCTACATCAGGACTTAATTGTGACCCGATGGAGGCCGTTTTTGTAGTGTCCGTTGGATGTACTTGGAACTTGACTATTTCGTCTGCCAGCTTGAAGGAGGTGGACTTGGATCTTTTGTCGAGTATCACATCGTCCCTGTCCACCGTGGAGCGCAACACAGTTAGTTCCTCGACCGCTAGGGCTTCGGATAATGCCTCGAGGGCCAGTGCGGCTGTCTTGTTTTCGGCACGGAGCGCTGTGTCCGGATCACTAGCAAGAGTGATGATTCCATTGGGTCCAGGCATTTTGAGCTTCATGTACCCGTAATGGGGTATAGCTTGAAAAATTGTGAATGCTTCTCGCCCTAACAGAGCGTGGTATCCGCTGCTGAACGGGGCCACTTGAAATGTGACCTCCTCGGATCTGTAATTATCCGGCGTGCCGAACACCACATCCAGTGTGATTTTTCCTGAACAGCACGCTTCCCGGCTGGGGATTATTCCTCTAAAGGTTGTGTTGCTTCGCTCAATGCGGCTCCAGTCTATTTCCATTTTTCGCAGGGTTTCCCCATAGATGAGGTTCAATCCGCTGCCACCGTCCATGAGTACCTTTGTAAGCCGGAAGTCGTCCACTATCGGACTGAGGACCAGTGCGGCTGGTGCTCGGGCTGTCCGGAATTTAGGTTCGTCACTGGCATTAAAGGTAATAGCCGTGTCACTCCATGGGTTTATTGTCGCTACTTGGTAGACTTCGGTAAGGCTGTGGAGCGTTCGTTTCCTCGCATTGTTTGATGCGAAAGTCTCGAAGACTGTTGACACCGTACTGGCGTTTCTTGGGTGGTGCTCTGCGGATTCTGGAGTTAGAAGCTCCTCGCCACTTCTGGCCACCTGCCGGAGTATCCAACATGCTCTAAGGCTATGAGTTGGTGTGACGCCCTCTGTACTATGAATTTTACTGGGTCCATTGAGCCATCCCTCCAGTACGGTTCCATACCCTATAGGGGGTTTTTGTTTTTTGCTGTTTGGCCCAGGTGCCTGGCGATAATCCGCCCTTATGTTTCGTACTGGGATTGTATTCAGGGTCGGATTGTCCCAGAATTTTGTTTGGTTTTTGAGCGCTTTACATCGCAAGATACTTTCGTACTATGGATGTCAAGTCGGCGAAGCGTGTAATTTCGCGGCGACTTATGGCGTTGAGGATTCCGATGTCCATGCAGTTGTTGCAGAAGAATGAAATTGCGTCCCTCTCGCGGTAGTCCTTTATCTTGTTCATAACCAGGAGGAATCTGGCCCAGTAATTGTGTACTGTTTCCTTGGGCTCTTGCCGAATTTGGGATAGATCCCTTATATTTGGGTGGGCGGGTGGATTTAAATCCGGAACCTCGCCCGATCTAAGACTCAGGGGCCAAGAAATTTCCGAACTCGGAAGCTTGTTTTCTTGGGCGTTATCCAATGAATCAGGCCCACTGCCTGGCTTTAGGTTCAGGGCTTGGGTGACGTCCTCCCCTCCGCGGATGTCCGACTTGGGGGGATCAGGAATCCGGACACATCTGGTCCTTAGGATGGGTGAAGATTCGCCGCATTGTTCCTCCACCACTTCAACATGGTGGGTGACCTGGGTAGAGTCAATCTCTCTCAGATCGGGTTTAAGCCCAATCTGGTCGTAATCTGTAGCGAATCCTAGGGCGGTGATGCGATCCAAGAGCTCGTTTAAGGAAGAGAGCTCCATCGGATCTAACTGCTCGGCAAGTTCCGAGCTGATGTGGAGATTGCTTTCGATGACCCGAGAGGTCATCGTCGGCGCGGCGGCCGAACAGGCGGTCATTAAAAAACTGCCTAGCTGGAGAGTTTGGCCGACAGCCAAAGCTCTTTTAGCAACAGTGTCGTCCTTAAAGACAGGGTGCGGCATCCTTCCTAACGGTGATGACACAGAGGAACTCTCAATGAAAGCACCAATGTCGGTGTCAAAACCGGCGGATCTCGGGTAGGGGGTCCCGAACTGTTCGTCTAGGCGGATGGTAACAGGAGACAAGGGACATGATGTTTCTACCCAGGTTCGGGCCCTCTTGATGGAGGTAAAACCCTACTCCTGCTTGATTAATATTGATGATATGGGTGGTACAAGAGTTGATCTACCACGAGATCAGAGAGGCTAAACCCTAGAAGCTAGCCTATGGTATGATTGTTGTTCGTCCTACGGACTAAAACTCTCCGGTTTATATAGACACCGGAAAGGGCTAGGGTTACATAGAGTCGGTTACAATGGGAGGAGATCTTCATATCGAATCGCCAAGCTTGCCTTCCATGCCAAGGAAAGTCCTATCCGGATACGGGACGAAGTCTTCAATCTTGTATCTTCATAGTCCGGGAGTCCGGCCAAAGGTCATAGTCCGGCCATCCGGACACCCCCTAATCCAGGACTCCCTCAATCACTCTGAGAGAAGCTATCACTCCGACTCCGAACATACTCAAGATGAAGGTGTTGCCGGTCTAGCACTTGTGTCGACCAACTCCTACGACATATTTGATTCACCAAATGAAGGAATTGGAAGATGCTTCATGGCTAAAGGCCCTAACGTAACTCACCCCGAGTATGTTGATTTCAATAGTGATGAAGATGACTTGTTAGGTGAGGATGATTTACTTATTGACAACTCTAGTGATGAATACTACGATCAAACGTCAATTAATCAAGCTAAACAAGATAAAACGAATGACAATGATAAGGAGAAGATTGAGCTTTTAACTAAAGAACTAAACACTCTTAAGTTAGCTCATGAAACTATCTTAGGGGGTCGTCGAGAACTTTTGAGGACTCATGAGAAGTTACGCTTTGAAAAGCTCAATCTTGAGCAAGAGCATGAGTTCTTAAAGGCAATCAATGATGATCTTCGCAAGAAAAGTTCTTCTTACATTGCCAAACGTTTACTCTTATCTACTTACATGCCTCAAGTCAAGTCTAGTAACAAGAACAAGAAGGATTGTTCCTCTAGTAGTAGTAACAATAATAATGCTAAATCCAATATTGTTGCTTCTAGTAGTTCTCTTGATTCCACTAATGATTCTCTTAGCCAAGTTACACTTGAGCAAGAAAATAGCTTATTGAAGGGAATTATAGAGAAAGGTGTTTACAAAAGCCTTGCCGGGAGTAAGCAATTCGAGGAAATTGTACGCAAGCAAGGAAGGCACCGGAAGAATCAAGGTGTTGGTTTTGAACGAAAGTTCAATGCCAATGGAGTTGAGTGGGAAGAAGATCAATACCCCAAGGAGAAGTTTGTTCCTCAACAAGAGAAGTATGATCCTACTTCCTTCAAGCGAACACAAGCACAATATGATCTTCCACCTCAAGACCACAAGAACAAAGGCAAGGACAAGCTTCAAGAGGAGATTGATGCATTTGAAGAAGCACCTAAGGCCTTGGTCAAGAGGGTTCCCAAGACTACGTCAAGTTCTACTTCATCAAGTACAACTACAACTCCAAGGATTCCCATCAAGATGATGTGGATCCCGAAGAAGAAGAACTAGAGAGTTCTTGAGGGTGACTCCGCCAACATTCTTCACTCATATCATTATGGCAAGGACAAGTGCAATCAACTTCCATATCTTGCACTAGTTCAAGGAGTCACAAACCCTCATGTTGGTAAGGCAAGGGACAAGGTAACCTAATGTTTTCATGGACATCATCTTGTGTGTGCATCACTCTATGTCTATGGATATTCTTGTTTGTTCCTTGTGGGACTAACCCATGTAGGTATGAAGTGCAACTCACTCCAAAGGATTGCTCCAAATGATCTACATCAACATTAAGCATCCACATCTTCAACACCTACATGAAGTCATCATCGACAAAACCCAAGGTTAGTTCATCCCTCTAAGGGGGGATCTCACATCTAGGGGGAGCTTAACTCTAAGAATTGAGTCAAAGCAACTCTAATGATGTGAACACATCAATGCATTATGTAAAAGTGTAACCCCACTTGAGCTTAAACGATGAGTATGACCTACGATCAAATGTTCTCATTTGACTTCTAAGTCAATATAATCATATATAGATGACCTAGTCATCGCCAATTGTTTGATAGATGCTAGAATTGGTTGTGCATGCTTTGCCACATATTTCATTTGCCATCTTATTATGTGAGCATGTTGGTTGCATATTTAACTCATTCGAGGACATCCACTTGTTGCTTTGATTAATTGGTTTCTTTTTCTTTTGCCAAGTGGATGGACAAGAATGCCTAAGAACCTTCTCTAGCTATCTATGCTTTTCTTGTCTCAAACTCTATTCATGCTACATCACAAAATTTGATCAAGTCAGATTCGAACCACTCTGTGTGAGGAGCACTTGGAGTCCCCGATTCGTCATAGACTTAAACTTCCAAAACTTCTTTGTGTGTTTTGGTCTGACCGATTATTCCATTTCGGTCATACCGAGATCACTAAGTCGATCCAGGTTTTCAATCTCGGTGCAACCGATTCGAACTTTTCGGTCTCACCGATTGCTGTAACTGTCAACAGTTATGCATCTCGGTGCCACCGAGTTGCTCAACTCGGTCACACCGACAGTGACGGGCTATATATACACACAGGCAAAATTTTGGAAAACTTTCCCAAAAACCTCTCGCCCACGCATAGCTTGCTCTGCCTTCTAGGTCTCTGGATCCTCAACTTTGTCGCCAGCCGCCTCCTATTGCTGGTCTCCGCCACCGTCAACGGATTTCATCCCCGCCATTGCCGCCGTAGCGAGTTCATCGCCGAATTAGGGTATGAACTCGATCACAGTGCTATCCTCGTCTGATTCTCAGCACATTGTGTACATTATGATTCTTGCCACGATTAAAACACATCTATCCAGTCAAAACAATCCGTAGAATAGATGCGATTTGAAAATTTAGGGTTAGGTTTCCGCCGAAACCATCTCGGAACCACCGAGTTGAAAAACTCGGTCCCACCGATTCGGCTAACGCCATCGCACTAGTATCTCTCGGTCTGATCGAGAATTGCTAATCGGTGTGACCGATTTTAGGACTCAGTGAAACCCTAGCAGTCTTGGTGCCACCGAACTGTGACTCGGTCTGACCGAGATCACTAGTTTAGGTTCCAAAACTGCTTCGGTATCACCGAGTTTGAAAATCGGTTGATCCGAAATGCTTTCTGTGGAAAACTAAAACTAAGTTTTTTGAATCATTCCTTTGCAAAAATCTCTGCATTTTGTGATGCTCATCCATTCTATCTCATCCATAACTATTCACAGGGTCAGCAGTCAGAGTTCTCATCATGTCAGACCAAAGTGACAGCCAGAACAGGGAAGAAGAGCAGATTCACATGAGTGAGGGCACTAATCCCTCCATTTCCTCAGATGTGGCAGCAGAAGATGAGGCTACTTCCAAGAAAGTAGTGCTCAAAAAGGAGTATGGCTCATCTAAGACCACAAAGCCTGGACTGAATAGGAAGGTCCCTGCCAAGAGGACACATATGCTGAAGGTCAGAGGATCAACACAAGAACCAGAGAAACCTGATCCCAAGGAGCCAGCTGCAGAAGGAAAGAAGAGAAAGGAAAGGGTCAGAAAGACCATGGCCAGAGTTGTTGGACAACCTTCCATGATGGAAGAGGAGTAGGAAGAAGAGGTTGCTGCACCAGCACCCAAGGCACAGAAGCTGATGGGTGATGCCATAAAGTCAGGGGCTGCAACATCAAAGCCCAACGAAGCACCCAAAGCTACCTCCAAGGCCAAATCTGCACCTAAGAGGAATACCAGGAGTATACCAGCTGCTGAGAAGAACAAGGCCCCAGTGCCTGAAGTTGCTGCTGAGGAAGATGATGAAGGACAAGTCCTAAGGAAGCTCAAACCCAAAATTCCAGACCACAACGATGCTCATCCAGTGGCTGAGAATATGAAGCTGAGGAAGGATGCAGGGCTCAGACAGTGGAGATTGTCTGATCCATACGCAATCAGGAGAAGAACTAATGTAGATTACAGGTTCCACACTAAGGAACAGCAGGACTTCTATGAGACTGTGTTGTTGGATAAGAAGCCCATAGTATGTGACATGAGGTGGGTGGACTGGAAATTCATCAAGGAAAATGAGAATCATTACCCAGGAGTATATGACAGCTTTAAGTCTTGTGGAGTTGATGAGTTTGTTGGACAGAAGTTCACAAACTGGAATGATGAGCTAGTTATGCAATTCTACTCCACGGCTCATTTTTATCCTGATGGCAGAATTGTCTGGATGTCTGAAGGTACAAGGTACCAATCAACTATTGAGGAATGGGCCAATCTGATTAATGCCCCAGAGGAGAAGGAAGATGACTTGGATGTCTACTCCAAGAAGAAGAAGGATCACAATTCCATGTCCCATATGTACAAGGAGATCCCAAACAAGGCCCTTGAAATTTTCAAGTTTGGGTCTGTCCACTTTCTTCTGTCAGGGCTGCCAACAATCAACTGGATTCTTAGGCACACTCTATTGCCCAAGTCAGGTGACCACAACATGATCAGAGGGCATGCAATTAATATGCTTCACATTTTTTATGTGCCAAAAAGATTCAAGGTCATGAGCCTCGTAGTTGAGACTATCAAGAGGACAGCAGGAGACCAAAAGAGAAGTTGTGGGTATGCCCCACAAATCCAGGAGCTGATCAACTCAAAGATGGGCACAGGCAAATATATGTTGGATAAGGAACACTTTGTTCTCTATCCAGATTTTGAGGACAATCAAGTTGTCATGAATGGGGATGACCCATCATCAGTGCAAGCTCAAGAAAAGAAGGAGAAAGCAAAGAAAGAGAAGGCTGCCAAGATGCCAACTCTAGAGGAGGCATCTGAATACTTTTTGAAGAGCAAGCGGGACCAACTTGGTTACTTGATAGCATCAACTCTGAGGATTGAGAAGGGCTTGGCCACCCTAACTCAAAACTAGGAGAGCCTGGAAAGAATCATGGAACAAAAATTCTATGATTTAGATGTCAAAGTAACTGAGATTCATCAGTTGTGGAGCAGCTCTGAGGATGACATGCAGGAGAGGAAGGCGGGACAACTCTGATGCATTTGCGAGTGCCTCGAGCTCAGAGATCAGCTGCAGAGCCAGTAACAGACACGAGCCACTTCATCTGCACCAGCTACAGCTCCAGTGCAACCAGCTCCAGCACCAACTCCTTCAGCTCCATCCACATCAACTGAAGTCTTCATCCAAGGAGCCATCTCTACACCACCTGGCGAAGACCAAGCGATAGGCGATATAGTACTATGCATTTTCTAGGAACTTTTGGTAACTTGTTGCCAAAGGGGATAAAATGTATAGATCATAAACTTCGAGAGAGAGAGTTTGCTTTTGTTCTCTCTTGTCTTCTTGGTTGAACTTTGTTTGCTTTTGCTTGCTTGAGATACTATGCTCTTATCTGTGAGACATTGATGATCATGTGTTTGATCATAAGCTACACTTATGCTTGTTAGATGATATTATCTTATTTATCCATATATGATCATTCACTTTGCTTGGTGATGAGTGCATGTATTCAATCTTTATTATTTTGAGCGCTCCACCAAGATGTATGTGACATGGAAGAGTAACCCATGAGCCTAACTCCTTGTGCATTTGCAGTCCAAAGCAAATCTTAAACTATGCAGAAATTTAGGGGGAGCTCTTGCTTATCACATACTTCTCAAAGCGACGATGTTTTTCAATCTTATTATCACTTGTCGAAGCTTTGATCTATATGTTGTCATAAATTACCAAAAAGGGGGAGATTGAAAGTGCAACTATCCCTAGGTGGTTTTGGTAATTCATATCAACATATAGCTCATTGAGCTAATACTATTCCAAGACAAATATTTCAGGAAAGCTCAATGAATGGCATGGCATGGATGATGAAAGTGGATCCCTCAAAATATTAAGGACAAAAGGATTGGCTCAAGCTCAAAATCTCAAGACTCTACATTTTATATTTTAGTGATCCAAGATCACATTGAGTCTATAGGAAAAACCAATACTATCAAGGAGGGATGAGGTGTTGCTTAATGAGCCTCTTGCTTCAAGTGCTTAGTGATATGCTCCAAAAACCCTCAACTACTTTCTCATATCCACATATGACCTAAACCTAAATTAAAAATCGGTCCCACCGATTCTTTCTATCCGGCGCCACCGAGTTCAGATGTCATAGCCACTGCCACAAACCCTAGGCAAATCGGCCTCACCGATAGGGATCTCGGTCTCACCGAGATGGGATTGTAATCTCTCTGTTTCCCTTTGTAACATTTCGGTCTAACCGAAGTGAGCGATCGGTGCCACCAAGATTGCAATGTAAACTCTCTGTTTCCTTTTTGTAACATTTCGATCTCACCGAAATGAGCGAATCGGTACCACCGAGTTTGCCTGACCAACTCTCTGGTTAGCTAATTACCAAAATCGGTCTCACCGAGTTTGTGTAATCAGTCTCACCGAGATTACGTTATGCCCTAACCCTAACCATATCGGTCCCACAGAGTTGCATGTCGATCCCACCGTAATCACTAACGGTCACTAGGTTTACTGAATCGGTCCGACCGAGTTTGTTGATTCGGTCCCACCGAGATTGGTAAATTGTGTGTAACGGTTAGATTTTGTGTGGAGTCTATATATACCCCTCCACCTCCTCTTCATTCGAAAAGAGAGCCATCAGAACAAACCTACACTTCCAACTTACCATTTCTGAGAGAGAACTACCTACTCATGTGTTGGGGCCAAGATATTCCATTCCTACCATATGAATCTTGATCTCTAGCCTTCCCCAAGTTGCTTTCCACTCAAATCTTCTTTCCACCAGATCCAAATCCTATGAGAGAGAGTTGAGTGTTGGGGAGACTATCATTTGAAGCACAAGAGCAAGGAGTTCATCATCAACGCACCATTTGTTACTTCTTGGAGAGTGGTGTCTCCTAGATTGGCTAGGTGTCACTTGGGAGCCTCCAACAAGATTGTGGAGTTGAACCAAGGAGTTTGTAAGGGCAAGGAGATCGCCTACTTCATGAAGATCTACCGCTAGTGAGGCAAGTCCTTCGTGGGCGACGGCCATAGTGGGATAGACAAGGTTTCTTCTTCGTGGACCCTTCTTTGGTGGAGCCCTCCGTGGACTCGCGCAACCGTTACCCTTCGTGGGTTGAAGTCTCCATCAACGTGGAGGTACGATAGCACCACCTATCGGAACCACGACAAAAACATCCGTGTCTCCAATTGCGTTTGAGTCCTCCAAACCCTTCCCTTTACATTCTTGCAAGTTGCATGCTTTAATTTCCGGTGCTCATATACTCTTTGCATGCTTGCTTGAATTGTGTGAAGATTGCTTGACTTGTGCAAAGATAGCTAAAATCTGCCAAAGTCTAAAATTGGGAAAAGGTTAAGTTTTTAATTGGTCAAGTAGTCTAATCACCCCCCCCCCCCTCTAGACATACTTCAAGGTCCTACATATATACTTTGGCCGGACTATTGGACTATGAAGATACAAGATTGAAGACTTCGTCCTGTGTCCGGATGGGACTCTCCTTTGTGTGCAAGGCAAGCTTGGCAATTCGGATATGTAGATCTCCTTCTCTGTAACCGACTATGTGTAACCCTAGCCCCCTCCGGTGTCTATATAAACCGGAGGATTTAGTCCGTAGGACAAGAACAATCATAATCATAGGCTGGCTTCTAGGGTTTAGCCTCTGCGATCTCATGGTAGATCAACTCTTGTACTACTCATATCATCAAGATCAATCAAGTAGGAAGTAGGGTATTACCTCCATCGAGAGGGCCCGAACCTAGGTAAACATCATGTCCCCCGCCTCCTGTTACCATTGGCCTTAGACACACAGTTCGGGACCCCCTACCCGAGATCCGCCGGTTTTGACACCGACAGAGGGTACTACTGTTCTCTAGAACCATCGATGTACTATCAATGCAGGGAAAGTACACCTGCGTAGTGGCCTAGTGGGTACCCTCGGTGCTCTATTCAGCCGATCCTCTCACATAGTTGGCCTACTCAGCTGCTCCTCTCACGCACACACTAGCAGCCTGTTTATCAGCGACGGTTACTACGGGGGCAGAACATTTCAGTTATTTGATACAGCGAGACTAGGCTTTTCGCTTCCATTTGTGGAGGTGTAATGGATCTCGTCGACCTTTGTTAGTAGTTCCTTCTTTATGAATGAGATGAAGCAAAGCTTTTGCCTCCGTTTCAAAAAAAACACGTCAAGAGGAATTTCTTTTATAGTAGAGCCGATATTGCAGTGAAGTCCATGCGTGCAACGCCACAAGCTATAGAGTAGTAGTAGAGAACTTTAGTATAGAGCCATATTGCACAGTTCCCAATGCCCCGCCAGGATTTTCCGGCTCCTCGGGCTTAATCGGGAGGCTCTAGTTTAAATATGCTACTAGCTGATGAGGAAGCTGCAAGCGAGGTGCGGCTAGGGCGAGCACGCGAGCCATGGGATGCTGGGAAGGAAAACCCGTTCACGTGGCTAGGCAATCCAGTGCACCCAGATTGTGGTGTCGCGCGTCCGTTTGACTTCAAAACTCATGTCCTATTTGGTTCATAAGTCCTAGGACTTTTATAGTCCCTAGTCCCTAAAAAGTTCCTCCCTGTTTGTTTCCAGGGACTAAAAAGTCCCTAGTCCCTCCCTAGAGGTTATTAAATGACCATGTTATCCCTAGTATACAGAAAAATAACAACCAAACAACACCATGGGGCAGCGGGGCAATGGGTGCAGGGAGGGGCATTGTTGGAAAAGTCCCAAAAAGTCCCAAAAAAGACTCTCCTTGAGAGTCTTCTTCATTTAGTCCCAAAAAGCAACTTTTAGTCCCTAGTAGTCCCTCCTGTTTGGTTAAAAAGTCTTTAAGAGGGACTTTTTCTAGTCCCTACACCAAAAAGTCCCTAAAAACAAACACCCCTTCAAACTACCCGTGTAAAACAAAAAGGCCGCCGTGCGTTCGGCCGGGATCGAACCCACAAAACGAGGTACTACTCGTTGGAGTACACTCCCGCGACCACTAGTAGTACTCGTTGGAGTACAACGCAACCTAGAATCGCCTTTTGTCGCTAGTAGTACATTGTTCCTTACAAGAAACCCCTAATGATGCAAGAAACCACTAATAATGCCAAGAAACTACTAGCACTTGCATACGTGGCAGTCTTAAGATAAGACTACCTTATCAACCATCGTACATGCTCTTACCAACCATCCCTACCAAGAAAGGACTAGTCGACTACTCTACAAAGTGCCGTTATAGGCACGTTTCAACCCATGGCCCTGTTTGGATACATTTGTTGTCAATATAACCCTACCATAAAAACACCACTTTGGTTAGAGTTAGTTCAGGGTTAGAATCTAACTCTAACCTCTGACAGGGCCCATGTCGCCCATTAAGTCAATGACTTCTATTCGATCGGGCGGTATGACTTGTGGGACCTACATGTCAGTCTGCACAAAAATCCCTGAGTGACCTCCTACCTCCGGCCCATCCACCTAGTCATCCTCGGCCATGGGACGCAACTACCGTCTTCGGCATAAGGCGAGGTCAAAACCGTCGGCGGTGCGGAGCCCATCTTGCGGCAGCCCGGATGCCAGCTCCGTCCGACGCTCGCGGCCGCTAGCTAGCCAAGATAGCTCCGTCCAGCTGCTTGTCTGCAAGGTTTGCTAGCTAGATTGGCACGCAGTGGCGGGTGGCGGCTTCAGCAGCGTCGCGCTAAGGACAGCCATCTAGCTCGAGCGAAGGCCAGCGCGGCGGCTTGCTCGCTCGTGAGTCACGCTTCGGGCCAGCTTGCCAACCCGATGCGAGAGGCCAAGACGGCGTCCAAGCACGCCCAATGAGCGGCGGCCAACTCGCTCATCACCGGCGCCAGCGCGAACACCCATCAAGATCTGTTTGAAGTAATGTTCAGGAAAAATAATGATTTGAGGGGGAATAACAGGATAGAAGGTCATATGTGGGTCCCTCGTGTCAACGGTCAAACAAAATGTGTTGGTTTAAGTTGCCTCGTCAGCACGGACGTGTGGGCCAAGCCTGTCATAAATGGGTTTAAACGAACCTAAAGTACTAGGTAGTAGTTTTTGGCGTGGATTAAGAAATTTTGGGTATGTTTTTGCTATTTTTTGTACAATAGATTCTTCCTAGGGCTGGTTGAAAGTGGTAGTTTTTTGTTAAATACTCTACATATTGTAAGTAGGAGTGAAAGTTAAGCTTTGGAAGCCACTACGCAAGGCTAGATATATAATGCATATGTGTACATGATTGAAAGTAAATATCAACCATGAGTGACTAATATCTTGCTGGAAAACTCGAAACTATGGAATAGTAGGAAAAAAATTGCATGGTTGGAAATACTAGCAATGTTCATGTGCGTTGCAACGAATCATAATTAGAATAATAGTTATTCACAAACTTGATACAAAGCACTCTAATTTTGATATACATATATCACTAGAGATATATTATGTTTCAATTAGAATATATTCCTTGGGCTATTTTGGTGAGGTCAGGGAGGGATGTGGTTGGTTTTAAGATACTAATTATGGTTTTTTCTGTAAATTGGTAGACAAGTGGGATGTTGGTGAGAAAAGGCAACAACTTACCTCGCAGTCGTTAGATGTAGATCTAATGGTCAGAAACGACGGATGGCAGACACACCATCATCACCAACTTAGTCTTCTGTAGGAGTACTAGCAAGATCTGTGCATTGCACGGAACATCAAGATGCATTTTTTTTTATAAAACACTTGTTGTGATTGACCCATGCGAGAGTAATCCCATGTGTAAAAACTAATGATATCTCGAGAAATATGAGATAAGGTGAAGAGGAGTGGGGTGTGGTGGTGATTGGTGGTCGGACTGAGCGGAGGCATGGGGATTGACGACGCCGGCAGTGGCCACCAGGCCAGTTTGTTCCAGAGGCTTCCTTTCTTAATTGTTCAACAATGAGGTTGTTGGAGATAAGGATGAACGAGGGAAGGCCTTGTCTGCAAATGTGGAGAGGGGTGCGGGTATCTTTTAGTTTAATTTCCATCCGTCAGATATAGATCGGATAGTCTATATTGCAAGATGGCACGCGTACCATCATCACCAACTCAGTTTTTTATAAGAGAGAAATATAAGTATGGAGATACAAATGTATTATCGATACTTGTTTCCGTAAACTAGCATCTACATTCTATTCAACGCCTCAGCATGTGGGGCCTTCAATGACTTCTCGGCTGTGTAAAACAAAGGTTTTCCCGTCACCGATAAGGAGGGGGTGATAGCGGCGTGCTTTTTGGCTTGCTCTAGTCCTAGTAGTCATACTAGGTGGTCTAAGCACGTGTAGATTTATTCTTTTTCACCTCATGTTCGCCGTACTGCCACGACTGTTGATGAATAGACGGTAAGTTATTCACGGGGAAACCCTTGTTGAGCGTGTTTGCAAGAGAGAGAGAGAGAGAGAGAGAGAGAGAGAGAGAGAGTGATATGTCTAGAGACTGAGGCACTGATAACAGATTCTTTGTGTCTATGTGTGTGGAGGATAGAGAGAGACATGTACATGGGGCTTTGTGTTGTGTACAGTGGAGACACATATACATAATTAGAGAGTGAGTGTGTGAAATACACATGCGGACATGGGGAGAGATGAGGATCCAGATAAATGGGTGTTTGTGCGTGTATGTGTGTGTTTGTGCACGCATTTGTGTGTGAGAGGGAGTGTGTGTATGTGGAGTAGAGAGACCACTATTGATGTAAACCTAGTATAAGGGAAGGGGGAATGGTGTGACATGTGTAGTAGCGGGATAGCATGGATGCGGGCAGGGGAGCAGACTATTTGGAAGAGACATCGAGTGTCTGTGTGGGAGAGGGGTAAGAGAGAGAGAGAGAGAGAGAGAGAGAGAGAGAGAGAGAGAGAGAGAGAGAGAGAGAGAGAGAGAGAGAGAGAGAGAGAGAGAGGAAGAGAGGGGGTGAGAGGGGTCGTTTGTGTCCATAAATGGAGTATAGATAGGGAGATAATGTTTATGTTGTTCGAAATTGGCATGTGTACGGAGACGCAAGGGAAGCAAGCCATCGTGTGTGTGATAGGGACTTCATGAGAGATCTAGAATAGATGGTGTAGAGAACAATGTGCGAGATCGAGAACGATGATATATTAGGGAGCTATGGAAATAGTCACGACATATATGTATACAGGGAAGGAGCTGGGGCGGGTGCGCATGTGGGAGAGATAGAAAGAGGAGAGTGGTGCACAAGGAGACAAAGTGTGCTTGTTTGCAGTGGGGGTGGTGTGTGAGATGAGTGTGCGAGAACCACATAACTAGGGAGATAGACGTTTGGGGCGACGTTTTGTGTGTATGGGAAATATACACTCTACATAGTGTGTGTGCTTGGGAAAGAGAGATGCCGAGAGACCTAGAGACTGGGGGAAGATATGTGTGCATGCCCGAGAGACAAAGTGACAGAGACCTATATTGGGGTCAGGACTTTAGAATAGAGAGGGGTGTTAATGTGCTCGTGTGTTGGTGTTTGGGGGAGAGAACGACTTCTGTGTGTGGGGGGCGAGGGGGTGGCTTCAGATAAAGAGTGAGTTGTCTATATTTGAGGGACTTTAGCGTAATTGAGATATACATGGTCAATAGTGTGTGCACTCATGGTTGATCAATTTGTTTCACGGTTTGGACTATGAGATAACGATACTTTTGAACATGCGTGATATACCTTGATGTACCAGAATTACAAACCTAAGATTGGAATTTTGGAATTCGACTCCATCATTAGCTTTTGTCATTCATTTAAACGGAGGTACATTTTTTAAGCCGGGATTTCGTGATTTCAAATTCATATATCAAACCTAGAGATATACACATACGGGCATGTTCAAACTTTATAATCATCCACTTTATTCATACACATACACATTTTTTGCTTTTGTCCTCATATTTAGGATAAACACATTTGTAATTTCATTTGAATTGGACCGTATGATGGTATTTGCTCGTAGTAGCTCAATGATCCATATTTGAATTGAATGGAGAATCTAAGTTTCGAGTTGGAGACATTGATTTTCAAAACTTGCACTTTTTTTTGCGTGCAAAACAAACAAATTCTCGGCCATGATATCATAGTCGGCCGTACAAGAGCAGAATATAATTTCAGGCGCCAAAAGCATTCAAAATTCCTTCTCACATCAAAATATCTCGCGCCCGAAAGTTTAGTCCTGTGATATTCCTGTTTTACCCCTGCCACATGAACGTAAAAGGGCAGCTTTGGTAACTCCATTGTTTTCCCCTCTTTGCCCCCAACATTCTTCCCAGGCCCTCCCTTCCCTCCCGACCCCCCACACACACACACCCAACCACGGCAAGCCGCCGAATCTAGTCCTCCGCCGTAGAGGTGGACCTCACACCCCACCGGATCTACCTTCCGCACCTTGGAACCCCCAACTGCCAACTCACCACTTCATCGGAGCCGCTTCAGCGACTGGCTTGTCCACCACTCCAGATCTCCTTGACCGCCATCATGGTCCACCGCACCGGATCTGCTTAACTGGCGCCCTCGTCCACCACAGTGTAGGCCCTTCACTGACTCCCTCGTCCGCCCCTTCGCTGGCCCTTCATACAAGCCCTCGTCCACCGCAACAGATCCGCCTCATCGAAAGCACTGTACAACGCGCCCGCCGAAGCCATCGTCCACTGCACCGGACCCGCTCCACGGACGCCATATTCAACTCCACCAGCCCTGCTTTACCACGCCGCAGCCTCATCAGGTTATTTCGATTTGTACTCCTTCGGTTTTTCTCTTTATCATGCAACTATTCACTTACCACAGATGAGCTTTCTTGTATGTCGACAGCGCCGCAATCACCGTAATCGGGCAGCTTCAGCGACGGCGACAGCCGGCCCAAACTCAACCGCAACACGAGCACCATCGACAATCCTTAGCTATCAAGTATGACAATGATACCCATACACCGCCGGGAATCAGGTACTATTATCCAACGACCGGTGCCTACGTTCACTTTCTTAGCATAAGCACCGCACCTTTGAATTTCTTGAGGGCATCATTCAGTTTTTCATTAGACGTGTTATTTTGCTTGCACCTGTAGGGCCATACTTCTGGCAGTGAACATGTTGCATGTGTTAAATTACATACCAGTGCACATATAGTTAATATGCTTTAGTTTTGTCCTAAGTATTATTGTACTTCCTAGATATCACTGCCTACTATTTTACTTCTTGAATGCTATATTTATGATAATAGTGTTGTTCTAATGCCACCTGTTGGTTCCATCAGACTGCTTAATGTTCTCTATGTTTAATTACACATCAGCAAACTAGCATGTGGTTCCGCTACTTTTTGTTGTTTTACCCTACATTTTCTGATGCTAGCTATTACATCACTGCTCCGAGCCTCTGTTCATTATTTGTTTGTGTGTTCATCATCTTCCCAAGTTGCATGACTAATTTGATGCTTCTATTAATTATGGAGCTGCGAACCCCATCAAGCAAAATATTTGTTCTTTTGGGGCTGGCACCTCGAACAAGCATAAAAATAGAGGGAAGTAGATATATTGTCGTGTATACACACACCCTTCTTTGAAAGTGTGTTATATCGACTAGAGGGGGGTGAATAGGCGATTTTTATGAATTCTTCACTGAGGAATTTGCTGGTGAGGAAATACCTAAATGAAGAACTACTTGCAGCGGAATAAGTACTCGGAAAGGAACATAACAGAACACGAGCAAAGTCATCATGATGAAATGAAGACGAGCACAGAGTACAGAAAGCGTAAACACAGGATAACACAAGGAAGAAGATGGACAGACTGAAGAAATAGAACTGAGGAAATTGAGAAAGTCTTCAGTCAATGTCTTCAAACAGACATGAACAGGCACACAACAACATACATGAGGAAATGAAAGAGTTGAGGAGATAGAACCAGTTACCTCGGTGAAGACAATGATTTGGTAGACCAGTTCCAACTGCTATCTCAGTTGTACATCTGGTTGGAGCGGCTGAGTATTTAAACTCGAGGACACCCAGTCCCGGACACACAGTCCTCACCGTATTGTCCTTGAGCTAAAGTCACACAGACCTCGCCCAATAACTCGTTGTAAGTCTTCAGGTGACTTCCGAACCTTCACAAACTTGGATGCTCTAGACCTTGACGCCTAACAATCTGGAAGAAGCACATTCTTCAAAGGAAACAAGCGTCGAATCCATGCAGGATCAATCTCTTCAGTGATGCTCAATCACTTGGAGTTTTGTAGGTTTGGGTTTGGGATTTCCTCACTTGATGATTTTCACTCAAAGTCCTCGGAGGATGGGTTGCTCTCAAATGACAAGTGTCAGTTTCTCTCGGAGCAGCCAACCAACTAGTGGTTGTAGGGGGCGGCTATTTATAGCCGGGGAGCAGCCCGACATGATAAGACATAAATGCCCTTGTCTGATATGACCGTTAGGTGGGTAAATATTTTGGGATAGCTGGCGCGTAGCACAGCAACGGTCGGAATATTTGGGGTTCGAATTCCTCAGGGCTATCATGTTCCTCACTGTGTAGGTAATTCAACTGGTGAATTCCTAACTCTTCAGTCAGAACAAATTCCTCAAAGACCAGAAGAACTTCATCTCTGTCACTGAAGAATATGACTGAATTGTGCGAGATTTCCAATGGCTTCACTCGAAGGGATTGGTAGGTGTAGGATTTTGAGTTGAGCATCACATGGAAATTTTTCCTTGGTATTTCCTCGACCCCCTTTAACAGTACGGTGTTTCCTAAGACTCAAGAAAGAGAAAATGAAACAATAAAAATAAAAGTCTTCATGCTTCATGTTCCTCGAATGATTACCAAGTCTTCAAGGTCACACCAATTTCTTCACTTTCAAAGTCTTTAGAAAGTCTTCAGAAATCCAAAGTCTTCAGTCGAAGAACTTCATTTTTAGGGGTCGACAATCTCTGTAAATATCAAACTCCTCATAGACTTATAGACCTGTGTACACTCACAAATGCATCAGTCCCTTAACCTATAAGTCTTCAATACACCAAAATGACTAAGGGGCACTAGATGCACTTACAATCTCCCCCATTTTGGTGATTGATGACAATATAGGTTAAGTTTTCAACGGGGATAAACATGTGAAGTGTAAATATTGATATTGAGGAATTTGATTGCAAGATATAGAAGAACTCCCCCTGAAGATGTGCATCGTGAGGAATTTGCTTTTGAAGCAATGCACACTTGAAGAGTATAATCATGGAGATCTCCCCCTATATCTTGTAATTCATACACGCATTTGACATATAATAGGAAGAATTTGAAATGCATGATGAAATATGGTGACTGATGTAATTCAGCATGTGTGCATTTACATTAAAGAGGAATAAGCATGCAGAAGAACACAGCAAAAGTATCAGGTCACCATAGAGTTTAAGATTACAACTCGATCCAGCAAAGTCATCATAAGAACGAGAGTTGTAGATTAGCAAAAAAAACATATATATACACCCGCTTGAAGACTAACTCAAATTTCTCCCCCTTTGTCATCGAATGAACAAAAGGGTTGAAACTGAGGACTAACGCCCCTGAAGAATATCATGATGATGGAGGAGCGCCAGCGTCATCAGGGTCTTGTGTCATTGTAGGGCCTGCTGCAATGTCGTCCAAATCTTCATGCTCGTCCGTGGCACGGGATGAAGAATATGAGCTGGACACCAAGGAAGGAACCTTGACCTTCTTGAATTTCTTTGGTGCAGACCAGTCAAAGTCTTCCTTGAAGCCCATTTGCTTCAGATCTTCTTCACCATATAGATGGGACAGAATAGCCCAGGTGCGATCAAACACTTCATGGAGGTAGTAGTGGTTTTTCTTCACTGCATTATGCGTAGAGGTCATGTTGTGAAGAATAGATCCAAACTGACGCTTAACCCATTTGTGATTCCGATCGACCTTCTAGTGAAGACTTATAAGCAGTTCATGGTCAGTCATCACGCGAGGAGCAGTAGCTTGAGGACTTGTCTTGGTAGCATTGGCCGCAAAATCATGTGTGGCAGAGTCATCATTGGTGGAGTAAGATGCAGCTTTGCGGAACTGACCATCCAATGGACGAATGCCTTCATCGATCACAGCTGGTGACTTGCCCTTCTCATCGGATGAGGAAATTGTCCGCTTGAGGACTTCAATAGGGGGGCAAGTAGCTGAGGTGATTCCGAAAATCAGCCTTGTAGTTGAGTGAAGACCTTGTTCTGAGGAATCTCATGATCCACGACGCATAAGGCTTCAGCTCAAACAGTGAAGGTGCAACATTCGCAAGAGTCCTCATGAAGAAATCATGGTAATTGATAGGGATACCATGCATGATGTTGAAGAGCATATTCTTCATCATCCCCACAATTTCTTCATCTGATGAATCATGACCTTTGATTGGACTCATGGTCTTCGTCAGAATGCGGTAGACGGTTCTGGGCACATATAGCAAATCCTTCATGAGGAATTTGGTCCTATGAACTTGTCCAAGCTTCAGTGGCTTCATGAGCACTTGCATATAGTGGTCAGTAAGCTCAGGTTCATCATACAGACAACGAGCGCCTTCTGGTGGAGGACTGATTGGCAAGGCACGAAGCAATTCAAAGGCTGGTGGCATGTAATGAGTGTTTTCTGTCATCCAGTCCAACACCCAGGAGTTGATGTCATGTGCTTCACCATTGATATGCAGCATCGCATAGAATTGAAGAATTAGCTCTTCATTCCAGTCAACGATGTCAGTGCAGAAGTTAAGCAGACCGGCATCGTGAAGCATACTGAGAACCGGCGTGAAGCAAGTCATAGATTCCATGTCCACGTGAGGAATGTGCTTATGGTGAAGACTTTTCCTTGTCGAAGAGGCGAGGAATAGAAGTTGGCACGGTGGCAGTCGAGCGCTTCCTTCTAAGACGAGCATTGTCATAGGGGTTGAATTCAGTGAAGAATGCGTGCTCGCCGAAGAAATCATCAGCCTTGAATTTTGGCTTCTTGGAGAAGGGATTCTTTGGCTTGGGTTGAGGGGTGTCAGTGATCTGCATAACCACCTCGGGAATCGCAATCTCAGGTTCCTCATGCTGAGGAATTTCAGTTTCTTCTGCAGTTGCAGCCTGGGTCATCACTTCTTCATTTACATTTTCATCAGTGCTAGTGGCTGGAATTTCTTCATGGACGGATGGGGTTGCACAAGGTTCATCAGATTCCACTCGTACTTCAGTAGCGACTGAAGACTGAGGAACGGCTTGGAGAGGAGTGAACAACGGAGAGTTTGGATGCTAACTTCCCAAAAATCATCATTCAGAACGGGTGTGGTATAGCCGATGTCCACATCCTCATCTTCAATTTCTTCAACGCCTGCCTCTTCAGCAGTAAACTGAGGCATAGGTGAGGAAATGACTGGGGCTGAAGGGATCTTATCCACTTCAATTTATTCGTCCAACTGCTCTATCGAAGCAGCAGATGGAGTTTCTTCATTGGATTCCTCGGGAATATCATAGTCTTCACCAAAAGGAACAAGGTCCTTTTATGGCATTGATGAGAATGGAATGGCATCAATTGGATTGTCAATTGAACTGATCAGAGTCTTCATCTTCTTCGGAGCTGAAGAATTTGATGAAGCTGATGCCTTCCTATTTTTCATTGCTACACGCTCTGCAACCTTGGTCTTCTTCGCATCTGACGCAGATGGAAGGCTTGGAGTTGGGGTAGGCGCAGGAGGTGAATTTTCTTCAGGCGCAACTGTTGTAGTTGCCCTGACTTGTTCACTTTCCTCAAGCGCATCACTAGTGGATGCCCTGGCAATATCTTCAGCGGCTGGAATATAGTCATCAGCCCTGGTATTCTCATTATCTTCAGCAGCCATACTGACATCAGTGGTGCTGGCATGTTCTTCAGTAGGCTGGGTAGATGCTTCAGCCTGAGGAATTTCAACATGCACCGGAGCAGTGGCAGTTGAAGAGAAAGTCTTCATCAAATTGACGAACCGAACCTTTGCTCCCTTCCTATCAGCATAGTACCGATTGAAATCATCACTCAATTTCTTGATTTCAGCTTGTACTGCAATGAGTTGTTCAGGAGTAAGTGTGAGGACATTGTCCTTGAGGTAGCGCTGTTTCTTGTATTGCGCTTTCTTTAGCCTGTGTCCTTCTTCATATTTCCACTTCTCTTCCTCGATGAAGTGAGATAGCACATGAATTTGACCAGGAGTGAGGTTCATCTCCAGCAAAGGTGTAGTGGGGTCCTTGTGCCATAAGTCAATAAAATCAAGGACCAACTTGGGATCCAGCATTAGTGGCACATTGTTGCCTTTGGCTCTAGCGGCCTTGGCTTGCCTGTCCCTGATGATTTCAGCAAGTTCTTCATCATCAGCCTCATCGTCATCAGAGGGGATTTGGAAGGCAACTTGCTTCTTGTGAGGACTTGGGCGAAGGCCTCGTCCAGCAGTGGCCTTTTTCTTCAGCAGAGATGGTCCGACTGAGGAACTTGGTGCAGTAGTGGAGCTAACAGATGCTCCTGAGGCAATAGAGATGCCTTGAGTCCTTTGGCACGTGGCGAGATGCACAGGTGCCGAAGATTTGGTCAGAGTAGCTGAAGACTTTGTCGGAGGAGGAGGAGGAGCAGACTGAGGAATTTGCCGTGAGGGCTTTGAAGATGCTGGCGTTGAGGGCATTGTTGAGGAGCTTGGTCGTGAGGGCATTGAAGGAGAAGCACTGGACTTGTGGGCAAGCTTCTTTGGCATAGCCTTCCTGGGCTTACTACCAGAGGCCTCAGCAGCGTTAGCAGCAGCAGAATCTTCATTGAATTTCCTCACTGTTTCCTTTGCTTGCTTGGCCAATTTGGCCTGGCACCTAGCCCATTCAGTAGCATAGTCCTCACCGCGCTTGAGGCTGGTGGGATCTGCCAGTTGGCCAAGTCTCAATGGAGGTCTTGAGCATGGAGGGTTGAGCGCGAATTTCTTCATGTACTTGGGAGTAACATACCTGTACTCCCTCCATTCTCGTGCCCATCTCCTCTCAATCCGTTGTATGCGCACTTTGCGCTGATTCTTGTCCTCTTTGCCAAACTTGGCCTCATCAGGAGTGTAGTATCCAGCATAAATATCATCAGGGATTTCAAACGCTGTATTGACCTCAGGCCTTTTTCCTCCCTTTTGTGGCTTCTTGCCGTCAGCCATTTTCTTCAACTGAGGATGAACAACTGAAGTTTCTGAAGATGTATGCAAATTTTCTTCGAGGAACACTGCAAATGAGTTAAGTTGATGAGAACCTAGTGATTTAGCAGCGGACATTTGTACCTGCGAACAGAGTATAGTTGTGAGGAATTTGGAGAGGTCATATGCGTTCGCAGAAGATTTTCAAAAAGAATAGGTTTGAGGAATTTGATCGATGAGTCTTGAAGAATTTCACTAAGCGTTCTTTATCTTAGGTTCCAGAGTTGTACAGATTTGAAAATCCACACAATTGAGGAATCTTCAAGAAAATCATTGCTTAGAGAAACGAATCAAGAACAGATAACATGTGAGGTGTTTAGTGTGTGAAGATTTGAAGAATAAAACACCTTTGAAGATTTTTACAAAAACACATGAATCAAAGCGGGCAATAAAAGTAACTTTTAATTACCCGAAGTGAAGAACACGACGAACTGGGAAGTGTTGAGGTGAAGTTCGTCCGTTCAGATCTTCCATGCCCTAACTCGGTAGAGGAAGACAACTACGGCGGCGGCGGAGTGATGAAATCCGCAACCGGCGCGAGTACGACGGTGACGAGGTCGAGGCAGTGAAGCTCTTCCTCACCGGCGATGATGAAGTAGCGGCGGCGCTAGGGTTTGGGAAGCTCGAGCGGGAGAGAGGTCGAGCGGAGTAAAAGTGAAGTGAAGAAGAGGCTGGGGTATTTATAGCGGCAATGAAAAACTGTGCGCCCGAAGATTTCGGACGAACGTGCCCCTGGCCCTTCTCATTCACATGACATGTGTCACCCACGTACTGTGAGGTGGCGATCGTGTAGGATCGTGGGTGAATAGATAAGTATTTGTTGTGAGAAGCGGAACGGTTTGAGCGGCAAAGCCGAAAATTTAGATAAGATAAGTTTTAAGTTACCGTTCGCAATTTCTTCTGCTGTCAAGGACACAGTGAAGATTTTGAACGAGTTTCAAATCAGAACGCATATGAAGAATTTGTGAAAAGATTGGATTGAGTTTAGCATAGAGGGGGAAGGGTCTGATCACATTCACTTAGCAGAAAAGATCAAATTGAAGAATTAGCAATAAGTGAATGTTGTAGAGGACATAAACTCATATATATATATATATATATATATATATATATATATATATATATATATATATATATATATATATATATTCAACTGAAGACAAACGACGGAAATAGTGAAGACATTGCAAGTTGAAGAATTTGAGAAAACTAAAGAATTTTGTAAGTGCATCTAGTGCCCCTTAGTGATTTTGGTGTATTGAAGACTTATAGGTTAAGTAACTAATGCGTTTGTGAGTGTACACAGGTCTATAAGTCTATGAGGAGTTTGATATTCTGAGAGAAAGTCGACCCTAAAAATGAAGTTCTTCATTGAAGACTTTGATATTACGAAGACTTTACGAAGACTTTGAAAGTGAAGAAATTGGTGTGACCTTGAAGACTTGGTATTCATTTGAGGAACATGAAGCGTGAAGACTTTTGTTTTCGTAGTTTCATTTTCTCTTTCTTGAGTCATAGGAAACACCGTCTTTGTTAAAGGGGTCGAGGAAATACTAAGGAAAAATTTCCATGTGATGCTCAACTCAAAATCCTACACCTACCAATCCCTTGAGTGAAGCTTTTGGAAATCTCATACAGATTCAGTCAATTTCTTGATGGATGAGACGAAGCTCTTACAGTCGTTGAGAATTTATTCGGCGAGGAGTTAGGAATTCGCCAGTCTGAATTGCCTACACGATGAGGAACATGATAGCCCCGAGGAATTTGATATTCAAAATTCCGACCGTTCTTTATCTTCTTGCGCCACCTGTCCCAAAATATCTTATCCACCTAACGGTCATATCATTGAAGGGCATTTATGTCTTATCATGTCGGGCTGCTCCCTAGGCTATAAATAGCCGCCCCTACAACCACTTGCTGGTTGGCTGCTCGAAGAACTTGACACTTGTCATTTGAGAGCAACCCATCCTCTGAGGACTTTGAGAGAAAATCATCAAGTGAGGAAAAACCCAAAACCAAACCCCTACAAACCCAAAGTGATTGAGCATCACTGAAGAAATTGATCCTGCGTGGATCCGACGCTTGTTACCTTTGAAGACTGTGCTTCTTCCAGACGGTTAGGCGTCAAGGTCTAGAGCATCATGAGGAATTGTGAATCGCCGAGTGACCAAGTATGTGAAGGTTTCGAAGTCGCCTGAAGACTTACCACGAGTGATTGGACGAGGTCTGCGTGACCTTAGTTCAAGGAGAATACGGTGAGGACTTGGTGTCTGAGCTGCGTGCTCGATGATTGGATGTCCGGACTGTGTGTCCTCGAGTTTAAATACTCAGCCGCTCCAACAGACGTACAACCGAGACAGCAGTTGGAACTGGTCTACCAAATCATTGTCTTCACCAACCTAATCGGTTCTATTTCCTCAACCCTTTCATTTCCTCATTCTTGTGTTGAGTGTTTGTTCATATCTGTGTTTGAAGACTTTGGTGAAGACTTTCTCAATTTCCTCGGTTCAATTTCTTGATCTGTTTGTCTTCATCTTGTGTTATCCTGTGATTACGCTTTACGTACTCCATGATTGTCTTCATTTCATCATGATGACAATGCTTGTAATCTGCTATGCTTACTTCGAGTACTTATTCGCTGCGTATTTCTTCGCTAAGGAATTTCCTCACCGCAAATTCCTCGGTGAAGAATTCATAAAATCGCCTATTCACCCCCTCTAGTCGATATAGCACTTTCAATTGGTATTAGAGCAAGGTACTCCCTTGTTACGTGTGATTTTAGTTTAACCACCGGAGTTTTAGTTATGTCGACCGCAGTATGATCAAGGTCTCAGCAGGGTGTCCTACCTTGATGGGACGGACTACCCCTAATGGAAGAACAAAATGCGAATGCATCTTGAAGCAATTGACAACGATCTACGGTATGTTGTGACAAAGGTGTTTCCTCGGTCACACCTTCTCCGAATGATCTTGATGTGAAGAGATTCAAGCAACTCGATTCTCAAGCGAAGAATATCATATGTGGCCATCGAGCAAAGGTCAATATGGAAGAGTGAGTGCTTTGGAATCGCCAAACTCATACGGGACAGGCTGTCCAAAGTAAATGAAGGTGTTTCAACTCAGCGTGACTCTCGAGTTGATGTTCTTGGAATCTCTTCAACCGCTTCAAAAGACTCGACAACGAAAATGTTCAACAAACCTTCGATCGCCTCACTGACATCTCAAATGAGCTTCAAGCTTTGGGTGCCACTGACATCACCGACCATGAGGTGGTGAAGAAATTACTAAGATCGCTTGATTCCTCATTTGATACTCCGCGCGATGATACAAGAACGAGCTGACTACAAGTCTCTTGATCCTGCCGATATCCTCGAAGGCTAAATACTCACGAGTTCGACTTCTGTCAAAAAGAGATCTCTATGGTTACGGCTATGGAAAAACACGTGCCACGAAGGCCAAGGCTGTGTCCGAATCGAGAGTGAAGACTCGGTAGTAGCCTAGGAGATCCTCAAGAATTTGGCGAGAGCTAGCATCGCTCGTGAAGAAATTCCAGAAATTCTCAAGGCGTGGTCGCTTTGGAAAATCCTCAAGAAGCGGTGATTCCTCATCTAGTGACTATAAGAAGACTTTGTCACAAATGCATGAAACCTGGTCACTATATCCAAGATTGTCCTCGATGGGAAAAGGAATTGAAGAAGAAGAAACACAAGGATTACAGTTACGATGATGCAAAGAAGAAGAAGAAATCATCAAAATCTTCATCATCAAAATCCTCAAAACCTTCTTCTCACAAGAAGAGCAGCTCCAAAAAGGCTCGGGCATTCATTGGCAAGGAAATGGACTCGAAGCTGAATCGAGGAAAATGAGGAAGAGGAGGAGTCAGAAGAATCTGAATCTGGTGTGGCTAGTCCGGCTCTTGCTCGCCTTGTTAGCAAGTCCATCTTCAACATCAAGAAACTGACTCCGCCGACAAGCCCGATGAGGAAAATGATGACTACGCCCCACCTATTGCTTCATGGCAAAAGGTGCCAAGGTACTCAATTTCACCTCCTCTGAATCTAGTGAAAATGAATCGATGAGGATCTCAAGCCCAGCTACTCTAAACTTGCTAAGATTGCTATAAAACAACAAAGGGCTTTTGAAAAGGTTCAAAACATGCTAGATAAGAGTGATGATATGTTAGGTGAAGAAATGGATCGCACTCAAGCTACTCGATTGAAAATCTTGAAACTTGGTCAAGGCTTGACAGCCTTCAAGGTCATCATAACACTCTCTTATCGATCATGAGAAACTTTCTTATGAATTTCTTCAAAGAAAGCAAGATCTTGAGAAGCTAAGGGTGAGTTATGAAGATCTTGAGAAGGGCGCGATTCATTACTTGCTCAACAAATCAGCGCTTCTCAAGAAGAATTTGTTCCTCCATGCTTAAAGTGCATTGAGCGTGAATCGCTAATTCTTCACCTGAATGTTCAAATGCTTCAACTGTTACAAATTCTTCACCTGCCTCTGCTATCACTAATTCCTCACCGAGGACATTGCTAGTATCCTTGACGATGGGATGAAGGAATTGTACATGACAGGCATGTACAAAAGCCTCAAAGGGCATCGACTCTTTGTGATGTGCTTAAAAGCAGATCCTCAACAGAACCCTAGGAAAGAGGGTATTGCCTTTGAGAGGAAACTCAATCTTGATGGAACATCTTGGAAGCTTTGAGCGGTATCCCAAAACCTCATGGGTTCTGCAAAGGGACCTCCGATTGATCCATCTACCTTATCCGCTTCACATGCGAATTTCCTCATTACATTGATGAGTCATTTGACTCAAACTATAAACTGTTCAAAAATCAGAATGGTGAAGTATTTGCTAGATATGTTGGCACTAAGCTGCAGAGCGGTTCCCCTATGAAGAAAATCTGGGTTCCCAAGAAGTGCCTTGAAAGTCTTGGTGAATGTCCTCATGACACCACCGTGAAGAATAGGAACCCAGATCAAATTCTTCATATGGACCAAATTCTTCATATGGATCCAAGTCCTCATATGGACCAAATTCCTCACGTGGATCAAATTCCTCAAAAGGATCAAAGTCCTCATATGATTATCATCATGCTAACAACTCTGTTCGCAGGTAGAGCTAAGGGCTATGAATATGTGCATTATTCTTCAAACCAATATGTTCATAAGTCCTCGAAGAATTTCTGCTTATTCATATGCTTACCCTAACCCCTCTTATGTGAAACGAAATGGTTTGGCTTCTATGCCACCATTCTCATATGGTGCTCGCATGAGTGATGAACTCTTTGCCACCCCTTGAGATGTGGGTGGTGAAGAAAAGAACTAATCTCTTCTGCGAGGTCAGGTCTCGGGCGTGCCTCAACGTCTGAAGAATTTCTTTGGGGGCCCGACAAAATGCACGAAAGGACGCTTGAGCTAATCATGATGAAATGAACTTTCATTTCACACATCCTCATCTTGCTTATCGATTGATCTTGGTGATGAAATTCATCGATGAACTTGATATCATATTCTTCACCGATGAAGTATATGAGATCGTAAGTTATACTAATTCATCTGCAGGATGATCAACCCAAAGCCACCGAGTGGGTTCTCGATAGTGGATGTACAAATCACATGATTGGTGACAAGAATCTATTGATGGATGCTCCCTTATCACCGTCACATCTGAAGCATATCATCTTTCTTGACAAAGGCAAAAGTCGGTATTGGGTCTTGGTAAGGTTGCTATCTCTAAGGACATGCACATGGACAAAGTCATGCTTGTTGAGTCCTTAGGATATAACCTCATGTCAGTCTCAATGCTTTGTGATCTTGATATGGTAGTTATCTTTGGCAAGTATCGTTGTGTTGTGATTATGGAAGCTGACAATTCCAAAGTCTTCGAAGGCTTTAGGAGAGGAGACTTGTACATTGTTGACTTCTCCTCAGGTTCACAACCAGCCATGTGCCTACTTGCAAAAGCTTCAGAAGGCTGGCTATGGCATCGACGACTTGGTCACGCAGGCATGAGGAATTTGCACACGCTTGCGAAGAAGAAGCATGTCATTGGCATTGAGAATGTCAAATTCCTCAAGGATCACTTATGCGGAGCCTGTGAAGCTGGAAAAATGACCAAGGCCAAGCATCCAGCGAAGACTATCATGACCACTACTCGTCCCTTCGAATTGCTTCACATGGACCTCTTTGGTCCCAATCATTACTCAGCCGTCACTAATGATGCATCTCTTTATGGCTTTGTTATTGTTGATGATTACTCTCGTTACACATGGGTACACATTGTTACTTACAAAAATCAAGTGCAGGAAGTCTTCAAACGATTTTCTTCGAGGGCTTCAACTAACTTTGGTGTGAAGATCAAGCACATCAGGAGTGACAATGGAACTGAGTTCAAGAATTCGGTCTTGATGACTATCTTGATGAACTTGGTATTACTCATGAGTTATCTCGCTCCTTATACTCCTCGGCAAAATGGCGTCGTGGGCGCAAGAACAGAACTCTTGTTGAGATGGCTGCACTATGCTTGATGAATACAAAACGCCTAGTCGTTTCGGATTGAAGCAATTGACACTGCGTGCCACATCATCAACAGAGTATATCTTCACAAATTCTTCAAAAGACGCCTATGAACTCCTCACGGACAAGAAACCTAATGTAAGTTATTTCAAAGTCTTGATTGCTAAATGCTGGATTAGAGATCCTCACCACACCTCTAAATTTGCGAAAGCACATGAGGGTTTTATGCTTGGTTACGGAAAGGACTCGCACACCTCTGAGTCTTCAACATCACTCAACACAAGATTGTTGACATTTGTAGATGTGCGGTTCGATGAAACTAATGGCTGCAAAGAGAGCACCTACCTTCGTGTTAGGCGAACCAGCACTGAGGATTCTATCAGGTTCAAGGCAACCGAGGATGTCATTCCTCTTGAAGAAACTGCTGAAGAATTCATTCTTGTCTGTGAAGAGCGTCAAGTGATGCACTGAAGATAATGTGAAGAAAATGGTGCTGAGGAAAATGATCAAATTCCTCGGCGACAACCAGCTCATCCTCGCGTTGCAAAAGAAGTACAAGTGGAGAAGATCATCGATGACATTAAAGCGCGGAGTCCTCTCACACGCTCAAAAGCTTCACATTTATCTAACTTTTGTGGGCACTATGCTTTTGTCTCTATCACAGAGCCCACTAAGGTAGATGAAGCATTTCGAGCGGAGTGGATTCAGGCCATGCAAGAAGAATTACATCGATTCGAGCTCAACAACGTCAGGAACTGGTCAAACGTCCAGATCCTCGCAAGCATAATATCATTGGCACAAAGTGGATCTACCGCAACAAGCAAGATGAAAATGGTCTTGTGGTGAGGAATAAGGCACGACTAGTAGCTCAAGGCTACACGCAGTTGAAGGAATTGATTTCGATGAAACTTTTGCACTGCCGCTAGACTTGAGTCTATTAGCATATTACTCGCCTATGCTAACCATCACAATATCACTTTATATCAAATGGATGTGAAAAGTGCATTCCTCAATGGTAAGCTTGAGGAAGAAGTATATGTTGCTCAACCCCGGTTTTGAAGATCCAAAGAATCGACAAAGTCTTGGACTCAATAAGGCCCTCTATGGCCTCAAGCAAGCCCCTCAAAGTGGTATGATACATTGAAGGAATTCTTCGTGAAGAATGGCTTCACACCAGTTCACTCGACCCTACTCTCTTTACTAAATCTTATGATGGTGAACTATTTGTGTGCCAAATATATGTTGATGATATTATCTTTGGCTGTACTGACCAACGTTATAGTGATGAATTTGCCTATATGATGAGTGAAGAATATCAAATGTCTATGATGGGAGAGTTGAAATTCTTTTTAGGTCTTCAAATTCGTCAACAACACAATGGCATATTCATATCTCAGGAGAAATACCTCAAAGATGTTCTGAAGAAATTCGGCATGCAAGATTGCAAAGGCGTCAAAATTCCTATGCCCATAAATGGCCATCTATGCCCTGATGAAAATGGTATTGACTTTGATCACAAGGTATACCGCTCCATGATTGGTTCTTTATTGTACTTATGTGCATCTAGGCCAGATATAATGCTTAGTGTTTGCATGTGTGCCCGATTTCAAGCTACACCAAGGAATCACACCATAAGGCTGTGAAACATATTCTTGATATCTAGCTCACACACCAACACTAGGATTATGGTACCCCAAGGGCTCTACTTTTGATCTCATTGGATATTCGACTCGACTATGTTGGTGATCGTGTGGACCGCAAGTCAACATCTGGTACTTGTCATTTCCTCGGACGATCTTTGGTGCATTGGTCCTCGAAGAAAGCAGAATCTGCGTATCACCGTCCATGCGGAAGCTGAATACATTGCTGCTGGCTCGTGTTGTGCTCAATTACTATGGATGAAGCAAACCCTCAAGGACTACGGCATCAACGTGAAGAATGTGCCTCTCATTGTGACAATGAGAGTGCCATCAAGATTGCTCACAACCCGTTCAGCACTCGAAGACAAAGCACATTCAAATTCGTCATCATTTTCTTCATGATCATGTGTTGAAGGGCGACATCTCCATCGAGCACGTGAAGACTGAAGAACAGCTAGCTGATATCTTCACTAAGCCCTTGGATGAGAAGAGATTTAGCAAGTTGCGGTGTGAGCTAAATATCTTAGAATCTTTGAATGTTCTTTGAAAAGGACACACATCCTAACACTTATGCAAAATTGATGACTTAGATGTGCAACACATGAAGAAACGTTTTTCTTCAATCAATGAAGAATAACACTCTAAGTGTGAAGAAATTAATGAAGAATTTGATTCTCAGAACCCTACGACAATTGTACGCGGTGTCTGAAATCATCATTCTTATATGGTGGGTCACGCCACCACCAAAGTTGAAAATCTTCAATTTGAGTTTTTCTTCAGTTTTGAAATTCTTCAGTTCTTCAAATTCTTCAACTTTGGAAAATCTTCACTGTTTCCGTCGTCTTTCTTCATTGGCCATATATATATATATGAGTTTATGTCCTCTAGAGCATTCACTTATGGCTATTTCTTCAAGTCGTTTTTTTTCTGATAAGTGAATGTGATCGGACCCTTTCCCCTCTATGCTATACTCGACCCAATCCATTCACAAATTCTTCATATGCGTTCTACTTTGAAACTCGTTCAAATTCTTCATTGTGTCCTTGACAGCTGAAGAAATTACAACGGAACTTTAAAACGAATCTTATTCAAACCTTCATTTTACCGCTCAAACCGTTCCGCATCCCACGATGCATTACTTTATTCACCCACGATCGTACGATCTCCACTACACAAGACGTGGGTGACACATGTCGTGAGAAGGAAGCGGTCATGGGCATGTTCGTCCTAAATCTTCGGGCGATCCGTTTTTCACCGTGTCTATAAATACCCCTCTCCCCTTCCTCACTCTTTTACTCCGCTCGACCTCTCTCTCCCGCTCGAGCTCCTCAAAACCTAAGCCGCCCTTCTCCATCGTCGCCGGTGAGGAAAAGCTTCCTTGCCTTGACCTCTTCGCCGACGATTCGCGCCGACCGTGGAAAATCTTCACTCCGCCGTCGCCGTAGCTGATTTCCTCTGCCAAGTTAGGGCGTGGAAGATTTGAACGGATGAACTTCCCAACTGTTCTTCTCAGTTCGTCGTGTTCTTCACTTCGGTTAATTAAAAGTTACTTTTATTACTCGCTTTGATTCTCAAATCTTCTTCAAATTCTTCAAAGGTGTTTATTCTTCAAATTCTTCACACATATGAACACCTCAAATCTCTTGATTCGTTTCTCTAAGCAATGATTTTCTTCAAGATTCCTCAATTGTGTGGATCCTCGATCTATACAACTCTGGAACCTAAGACAAAGAAGCGCTTAGTGAAATTCTTCAAAACTCATCTGGTCAAAATCCTCAAAACTTGTTCTTTTGAAAAACCTTACGAGAGCATATGACCTCTCCAAATTCCTCGCACCTATACTCTGTTCACAGGTACAAATGTCCATTGCTGAATCCCTAGGTTCTCATCAACTTAACTCATTTGCAGCGTTCCTCGAAGAAAAACTGCACACTTCTTGAGAGAACTCAATTGTTCAATTTCCTCAAGCTGAAGAAAATGGCGACGGTAAGAAGCCGTAGAAGGGAGGAAAGAAACACGAGGTTATGACAGCGTTTGAAATCCACGAGGAAATATATGCGACTCTTGCACTCCGGATGAAGAAAGCAAAAATCAACGCAAGGTGCGTATTCAGAAGATTGAACGGAGATGGGCACGGGAATGGAAGGAATACAGATATGTAACTCCTAAGTACATGAAGAAATTAGCTTTAAATCCTCCATGCCCAAGAGCTCCTTTGGCACCTGGCCAAGTAGCTGATCCCACAAGCATCAAGCGAGGTGAGGACTTTCACGATGAATGGGCTAAATGTCAAGCAAAGTTGGCAAAGCAAGCAAAGGAAGCGGTGAAGAAATTCAATGAGGATTCTGCTGCTGCTATCACATCGAGGTCTCGGTCAAACCGAGGAAATCAATGCAAAGAAGCCTGCTCATAAGCCAAGTGCTTCACCATCTGCGCCCTCATGGCCAAGTTCCTCAAGACACCCTCAAGCAATTTCCTCACTGCGCTGCCGTTCCACCAAAGTCCTCAACAGCTCCGTCAAAACTTTCAGTTCCTGTGCACCTGGCTACTTGTCAAAGGACCACTGGTTTTTCAATTGCCTCAAGCATCTCTGCAAGTTCCTCAGCTGCCCCCATTTATTCATCTGGCCCGACTCAGCTGAAGACCAAAGCAACAGCTGGAAGAGGTCCTCGACCTAGCCCAAGGAAGAAACAAGTTGTATTCCATGTACCATCTGATGAAGAACTCGCGGAAATCATCAGAGACCGTCAAGTAAAGGCCGCTAGAGCCAAAGGTACATCTGTGCCACTGCTATTGGATCCGAAGAAAGTCCTCGGCTTTATTGATCTCTGGCACAATGATCCCAATACCCCTCTGCCTGACCTTCATCTGACACCTGGACAAAGTCATGCGCTGACTCACTTCATCACTAAAGAAAAATGGAAGTTTGAGAAGGCAAGGGAAATCAAAAAGGCTCAATACAGGAAGGAGAAGTTCCTGAAGAAAAACGTTGTCAAGATGACACCTGAGGAGCTTCTCCATGTCAAAACTGAAATTCAAGACCTCAGCAAAAACTTCGATTCCTACTATGCTGATTGGCGAGGAGCCAAGACCAGATTCGTCAACCTGACGAAGAAATTCACAAGTGTTGCTGCCCCAGTGCAACATGAAATTCCTCAGGCTGGAGCCTCTGCTCAGCCTACTGAAGAAAATGCTAGCACCACTGATGACGTTCAGCCTACTGAAGAAAATGTTGATTCCAGGGCTGATGATCCCATTCCAGCCGCTGAAGAAACTGCCAGGGCACCCACTAGTGGTGCGCCTGAAGAAATTGCTCAAGACAGGGGAACTGCATCAGTTGCTCCTGAAGAAACTGCACCAAATTCCTCAGCTCCTCCTGCGCCAACTCCAACTCCAATTCTTCCATCTGCTTCTGATGTGAAGAAAACCAAGGCTGCAGAACGAGCTGCTGTGAAGAAAAGGAAAGCATCAGTTGCGTCAGATTCTTCGGCTGCAAAGAAAATGAAGCCAATGACCAGCTCATTTGAAAACCCAATTGATGTTGTTCCAATTTCCTCCATACCATCAAAGGAAGTTGTTCCTTTTGGAGAAGACTATGAGATCCCAATCGGATCTGATGAAGAACATCAATCTGCTGCTTCGTCAGAGAAAATTGATGAAGAAATTGAAGTGGAAGCAATCCCTTCAACCCCAGTTATTTCCTCATCAGACTATGAAATTCCTCAAGCTGGTGCTGAGGAAATTGAAAATGAAGATGTGGATATTGGATGCACCACTCCAGTGATAAATGATGACTTTTGGGAAAGTCAGCATCCCAATACTCCTCTCTTCACCCCGCTCCAACAAGTTCCTCACTCCCCTGCTCAAACAGTCCAAATGGACTCTGAAGAAAATCAACCCACTGGTTCTGTGCATGAAGAAATTCCAGCCACTAGTCTTGATGAAACTGCTGCTGCTGCTAATCCTCGGATCGCTTTTGTTGAGGAACAAGGAATTCCTCGGTGAAGAACCTGAACTTACGATTCTGAGGTGGTGATGCAACTCATCGACACTCCTCTGCCAAGCAAAAGAATCCGTTCTCAACCAAGCAAAAGTTCAAGGCTGAAGATTTCTTTGCCGAGCACGTGTTCTTCATGAATATAATCCTTATGATTACGCTCGCATTAGGAAGAGGCATTTATGGACTGCCAGCCAAGCCAACTTCTATTCCTCAGTGCTTTTCAACAAGGACAAAATCTTCGATCATGCTCATATTCCTCATGTGGATATGGAGTCGATGCCAGGCTTTGAGCTAGTCCTCAGTGTTCTTCACGACGCAGGACTTCTAAATTTCTGCACTGATATCTGTGACTGGAACGAAGAGCTAATTCTTCAATTTTATGCAACATTGCACATCACCGGAGACGCTGAAGATGTGAATTCATGGGTCTTAGATTGGATGACTGAAAACACTCACTACAAGGCACCAGCAAGTGAATTGCTTCGTGCCCTACCACTCAGTCCTCCGCTTGATGGTGCACGTCGTATCTACGACGAAAATGAACTTTCAAATCACTATATGCAAGTGTTGATGAAGCCTTTGAAGCCAAGGCAAGCCCCAAGAACCAAATTCCTCGTCAAGGAATTATTATATGTGCCTCGGACAGTCTATCGGATTCTGACGAAGACTATGAGTCCTATCAAAGGCCACGACTCGAACGATGAAGAAGTCGTTGGCATCATGAAGAATATGCTTTTCAACATCATCCATGGCGTTCCCGTCAATTTCCATGATTTCTTCATGAGGACTCTGGCTAACATTGCCATGTCACCTTTTGAGCTGAAGCCTTATGCGCCTTGGATTATGAGATTCATCGGTCAAGGTCTTCACTAAATTACAAGGCGATACTTTGAACCACTGCAGCTACACGCCCCGATTGAAGTCCTCAAGCGGACGATTACCTCAGCGAGATGAAAAGGGCAAGGCTACTGCTGTGATAGATGAAGGCATCCGTCCATTGGATGGACAGTTTCGCAAAGCAGCATCCTACTCCACCAATGATGACTCTGCCACACATGATTCAGCCGCAAATACCTCAGTCAAGCAAAGTCCTCAAGCTCGCACCTGTGGTGATGGTGATCGTGAGTTACTCCTCGGTCTTCATCGGAAGGTTGATCGTAATCATAAATGGGTCAAACGTCAGTTTGGTACTCTTATTTACAACATGACCTCAACACACAATGCAGTGAAGAAAAACCACTACTACCTTCATGAAACCTTCAAGCGCACCTGGGCTGTTCTTTCACATGTCTACGGTGAAGAAGAACTAACATCAATGGGACTCAAGGAAGAATTTGGTGGTGCGCACCTCCTCGAAGAAATTCAAGAAGGTCAAAGTACCTTCCTTGGTGGCCAGCTCCTATTCTTCATCTCGCGACAACGATGAAAATGAAGATTTGGAAGACACTGCTGCTGGTCCTACTTCGACAACCGACCCCGACAATGCTGGCGCTCCGTCTTCAACTTGAAATTCTTCAAGAGCGTTAGTCCTCAGTTTCGATCCTTTTGGTCATTCGATGACAAAGGGGGAGAAATTTGAGTTAGTCTTCAAGCGGGTCTAGTTTTTGTCTATATCTGATATTTTATTAAGTTACAACTCTCGTTCTTCTGAAACCTTTTATTGGATCGAGTTGTAATCTTAAACCCGATGGTGCTTTGATACTTTTGATGCATTATGCTCTTGCTCTATGCTCTAATTCTCGTGAGCTCTTTGAAAATCTTCATAGCAAATCGATTTGGGCTCTGATACTCTTGATGCGTTACATTGCGTAACATCAAGCACCATATTTCATCATGCATTTCAAATTCTTCATATTATATGTTAAATGCGTGTATGAATTACAAGATATAGGGGGAGATCTCCATGATTCAAATTCTTCAAATGTGCATTGCCTCAAAAGCAAATTCCTCACTATGCACATCTTCAGGGGGAGTTCTTCTATATCTTGCAATCAAATTCCTCATTATCAGTATTTACACTTCATATGTTTATCCCCGTTGAAAACTTAACCTATATTGTCATCAATCACCAAAAGGGGAGATTGTAAGTGCATCTAGTGCCCTTAGTGATTTTGGTGTATTGAAGACTTATAGGTTAAGTAACTAATCGTTTGTGAGTGTACACAGGTCTATAAGTCTATGAGGAGTTTGATATTTACAGAGAAAGTCGACCCTAAAATGAAGTTCTTCAATGAAGACTTTGATATTTCGAAGACTTTACGAAGACTTTGAAAGTGAAGAAATTGGTGTGACCTTGAAGACTTGGTATTCATTTGAGGAACATGAAGCGTGAAGACTTTTGTTTTCGTAGTTTCATTTTCTCTTTCTTGAGTCATAGGAAACATCGTCTTTGTTAAAGGGGGTCGAGAAATACTAAGGAAAAATTTCCATGTGATGCTCAACTCAAAATCCTACACCTACCAATCCCTTGAGTGAAGCTTTTGGAAATCTCATACAGATTCAGTCAATTTCTTGATGTGAGAGCGAAGCTCTTACAGTGTTGAGAATTTGTTTCGGCGAGGAGTTAGGAATTCGCCAGTCGAATTGCCTACGATGAGGAACATGATAATACGAGGAATTTGATATTCAAAATTCCGACCGTTCTTTGTCTTGCGCGCCACTGTCCCAAAATATCTTATCCACCTAACGGTCATATCATTGAAGGGCATTTATGTCTTATCATGTCGGGCTGCTCCCTAGGCTATAAATAGCCGCCCCTACAACCACTTGATGGTTGGCTGCTCGAGAGAACTTGACACTTGTCATTTGAGAGCAACCCATCCTCCGAGGACTTTGAGAGAAAATCATCAAGTGAGGAAAACCCAAAACCAAACCCCTACAAACCCAAAGTGATTGAGCATCATTGAAGAAATTGATCTGCGTGGATCCGGCGCTTATTACCTTTGAAGACTGTGCTTCTTCCAGACGGTTAGGCGTCAAGGTCTAGAACATCCAAGAGGAATTGTGGATCGCCGAGTGACCAAGTATGTGAAGGTTTGGAAGTCGCTGAAGACTTACCACGAGTGATTGGACGAGGTCTGCGTGACCTTAGTTCAAGGAGAATACGGTGAGGACTTGGTGTCTGAGCTGCGTGCTCGATGGATGGGTGTCCGGGACTATGTGTCCTCGAGTTTAAATACTCAGCCGCTCCAACTAGGCGTACAAGCGAGACAACAGTTGGAACTGGTCTACCAAATCATTGTCTTCACCAACTTAATCTGGTTCTATTTCCTCAACCCTTTCATTTCCTCATTCTTGTGTTGAGTGTTTGTTCATATCTGTGTTTGAAGACTTTGGTGAAGACTTTCTCAATTTCCTTAGTTCAATTTCTTGATCTGTTTGTCTTCATCTTGTGTTATCCTGTGATTACGCTTTCTGTACTCCGTGATTGTCTTCATTTCATCATGATGACAATGCTTGTAATCTGTTATGCCTACTTCTAAGTACTTATTCCGCTGCACGTATTTCTTCGCTAAGGAATTTCCTCACCGGCAAATTCCTCAGTGAAGAATTCATAAAAATCGCCTATTCACTCCCCCTCTAGTCGATATAACGCACTTTCAAATTTCAAAACCGAAAAAAAACTCAAATTGAAGATTTTCAACTTTGGGTGGCGGCGTATCCCACCGTATAAGAAAGCTGATTTCAGACACCGCGTACAATTGTCGTAGGGCTCTGAGAATCAATTTATTCATTAATTTCTTCACACTTAGAGGGTTAGTCTTCATTGATTGAAGAAAAACGTTACTTCGTGTGTTGTGCATCTAAGTCATCAAGTCAGCATAAGTGTTAGGATGAGTGTCCATTTCAGAGAACATTCGAAGATTCTAGGATATTTAGCTCACACCGCAACTTGCTAAATCTCTTATCATCCAAGGGCTTAGTGAAAATATCGGCCAGCTGATCTTCAGTTCTTGCATGACAGATGGAGATATCGCCCTTCAACACATGATCACGAAGAAAATGATGACGAATCTAGATGTGCTTTGTCTTCGAGTGCTGAACTGGGTTGCGAGAAATCTTGATAGCGCTCTCATTGTCGCAGTAGAGAGGCACATTCTTCACTTTGATGCCATAGTCCTTGAGTGTTTGCTTCATCCATAGTAATTGAGCACAGCACGATCCAGCAGCAATGTACTCAGCTTCTACAGTGGAGAGAGATACGCAGTTCTGTTTCTTCGAGGACCAATAGACCAAAGATCGTCCGAGGAAATGGCATGTGCCTGATGTTGACTTGCGGTCCACGCGATCGCCAGCATAGTCAGAGTCTGGATATCCAATGAGATCAAATGAAGAGCCCTTGGGATACCATAATCCAAGTGTTGGTGTGTGAGCTAGATATCGAAGAATATGCTTCACAGCCTTATGGTGTGATTCCTTCGGTGTAGCTTGAAATCGGGCACACATGCAAACACTAAGCATAATATCTGGCCTAGATGCACATAGGTACAATAAAGAGCCAATCATGCAGCGGTATACCTTTTGATCGAAGTCTTGACCATTTTCATCAGTGCATAGATGGCCATTTGTGGGCATTGGAATTTTGACCCCTTTGCAGTCTTGCATGCCGAATTTCCTCAATACATCTTTGAGGTATTTCTCCTGAGATATGAATATGCCATTGCGCTGTTGACGAATTTGAAGACCTAAAAAGAATTTAATTTCTCCCATCATAGACATTTGATATTCTTCACTCATCATATAGGCAAATTCATCACTATAACGTTGGTCAGTAAAGCCAAAGATAATATCATCAACATATATTTGGCACACAAACAACTCACCATCATAAGATTTAGTGAAAAGAGTTGGGTCGAGTGAACTGGGTTTGAATCCTTTCTTCATGAAGAATTCCTTCAAAGTATCATACCACGCCCGAGGGGCTTGCTTGAGGCCATACAGGGCCTTGTTGAGTCTGAAGACTTTGTCGGGATTCTTTGGATCTTCAAAACCTGGGGGTTGAGCAACATATACTTCTTCCTCAAGCTTACCATTGAGGAATGCAATTTTCACATCCATTTGTTGTAAGACAATATCATGATGGTTAGCGTAAGCAAGTAATATGCGAATAGCCTCAAGTCTAGCAACAGGTGCAAAAGTTTCATCGAAGTCAATTCCTTCAACCTGTGTGTAGCCTTGAGCTACAAGTCGTGCCTTATTCCTCACCACAAGGCCATTTTCATCTTGCTTGTTGCGGTAGATCCACTTTGTGCCAATGATGTTGTGCTTGCGAGGATCTGGACGTTTGACCAGTTCCCAGACATTGTCTCGAACTGATGTAATTCTTCTTGCATAGCCTGAATCCACTCAGGCTCCATAAATGCTTCATCTACCTTAGTGGGCTCTGAGATAGAGACAAAAGCAAATTGCCCACAAAAGTTAGATAAATGCGAAGATTTTGAGCGAGTGAGAGGACCTGGTGCTTCAATGTCATCAATGATCTTCTCAATTTGCACTTTGTTAGCAATGCGAGGATGAGTGGGTTGTCTTCGAGGAATTTGATCAGTATTCCCTTCAGGAGCATTTTCTTCAGCACCATTTTCTTCAGGTGCGCCAGCTCGGTGATCATCACGATCAGGAATGAATTCTTCAGCAGATTCTTCGGTAGGAATGACATCCTCGGTAGCCTTGAACTTGATAGAATCCTCAGGTGCTGGTTCATCTATCACAGAAGGTAGGTGCTCTCTTTGCGAGCCATTAGTTTCATCGAACCGCACATCTACAGTTTCAACAACTTTGTGAAGAACGTTGTTGAAGACTCTGTAGGTGTGCGAGTCCTTTCCATAACCAAGCATAAAACCTTCATGTGTTTTCGGTGAGAATTTGGAAGTGTGATGAGGATCTCTAATCCAACATTTAGCACCGAAGACTTTGAAATAACTCACATTGGGCTTTTTGTCAGTGAGGAGTTTATACGCAGTTTTCTTGAAGAATTTGTAAAGATATACCCTGTTGATGACATGGCACGCGGTATCAATTGCCTCAATCCAGAAGCGACGAGGCGTCTTGTATTCATCAAGCATAGTGCGAGCCATTTCAGCGAGGGTTCTGTTCTTGCGCTCCACGACGCCGTTCTGCTGAGGAGTATAAGGAGCAGATAACTCATGAGTAATACCAAGTTCATCAAGATAGCCATCCAGATCGGAATTCTTGAACTCGGTCCCATTGTCAGTTCTGATGTGCTTGATCTTCACACCAAAGTTGGTTGAAGCCCTCGAGGAAAATTGTTTGAAGACTTCCTGCACTTCATGTTTGTAAGTGACAATGTGCACCCATGTGTAACGAGAATAATCATCAACAATAACAAATCCATATTGAGATGCATCATTAAGAATTGCAGAATAGTGGTTAGGACCAAAGAGATCCATCTGAAGCAATTCAAATGGACGAGTGGTAGTCATGACAGTCTTCGCTGGATGCTTGGCCTTTGTTATCTTTCCAGCTTCACAAGCTCCGCATAAGTGATCCTTGAGGAATTTTACATTCTCAATGCCAATGACATGCTTCTTCTTTGCAAGCGTGTGCAGATTCCTCATGCCAGCATGACCAAGTCGTCGATGCCATAGCCAGCCTTCTGAAGCTTTTGCAAGTAAGCACACGGCTGGTTGTGGTCATGTAGAGAAATCAACAATATACAGATCTCCTCTCCTAAAGCCTTGGAAGACTTTGGAATGGTCAGCTTCCATGATCACAACACAACAATATCTTCCAAAGACAACAACCATATCAAGATCACAAAGCATTGAGACAGACATGAGGTTGTATCCTAAGGACTCGACAAGCATGACTTTGTCCATGTGTCGATCCTTTGAGATCGCAACCTTACCTAGACCCAATACCTGACTTTTGCCTTTGTCAGCAAAGATGATATGCTTCAGATGTGACGGTGATAAAGGAGCATCCATCAATAGATTCTTGTCACCCGTCATGTGATTTGTACATCCACTATCGAGGACCCACTCGTTTGCTTTGGGTTGATCATCCTGTAGATGAATTAGTGCAACTTACGAACTCATATACTTCATCAGGGAAGAATATGACATCAATATCATCAGATCAATTTCATGAAGCAATACAACAGATAAATTAGTATGAGGACGTGAGAAATGAAAATTCATTTCTTCATGATTAGCCTGCGTCCTTTCAGGCACTGTTCAGGTCTCCAGCAAATTCTTCAGACGTTTTGAGCACGTCTGGAGACCTGACCCTGCAAAAGAGATTAGTTCTTTTTCTTCACCACCCACATCTGGAGGGGTGGCAAAGAATTCATCACTCTGCGAGCACCATATGAGAAAGGTGGCATAGAAGCCAGTCCGCTTCGTTTCACATAAGAGGGGTTAGGGTAAGCATATGAATAAGCAGAGAAATTCTTCGAGGACTTATGAACATAATGATTTGAAGAATAACGCTCATATTCATAGCCCTTAGCTCTACCCTGCGAAACAGAAGGGTTAGCACGATGATGATCATATGAGGACTTTGATCCTTTTGAGGAATTTGATCCATATGAATAATTAGGTCCATATGAAGAATTTGATCTGGGGTTCCTGTTCTTCACAGGTGGTGTCATGAGGACATCCGCGTGAGGACTTTCAAGATAACTTTTGGGAACCCATATTTTCTTCATAGGGGAACCATTCCTGCAGTTAGTGCCAACATATCTAGCAAATACTTCACCATTCTGATTTTTGAACAGTTTATAGTTGGAGTCAAATGACTCATCAGTAGAATGAGGAGATTCACATGTAAATCCAAATAAATTGGATGGATCAACTGGAGGTCCCTTTGCAGCAACCCATGAGGTTTTGGGGTACTGCTCAGGCTTCCAATATGTTCCATCAGCATTAAGTTTCCTCTCAAAGGCAATACCCTCTTTCCTAGGGTTCCTATTGAGGATCTGCTTTTTGAGCACATCACAAAGAATCTGATGCCCTTTGAGGCTTTTGTACATGTCTCTTGTGTACAATTCCTTCAGCCCTGCATCATTAGTAGCACTAGCAATGTCCTCGGATGAGGAATTAGTGACAGCAGAGAGAGGTGAAGAATTTGTAACATTTGAAGCATTTGAACATTCAGGTGAAGAATTAGCAGATTCACATTCAATGCACTTTAGACATGGTGGAACAAATTCTTCCTGAGTAGCGCTGATTTGTTGAGCAAGTAATGAATCGCGCTCCTTCAAAAGATCTTCATAACTCACTCTTAGCTTCTCAAGATCTTGCTTTCTTTAAAGAAATTCATAAGAAAGCTTCTCGTGATCAGATAAGAGAGTGTTATGATGACTTTAAAGGTTGTCAAACTTAGACTGAAGTCTCTGAAGATTTTCAGTTAAGTCTTTAGTGCGGTCCATTTCATCACCCAACATATCATCACTTTTGTCTAGCATGTTTTGAAGCTTTTCAATATCCTTTTGTTGTTTCACAGCAATCTTAGCAAGTTTAGAGTAGCTGGGCTTAAGATTTTCATCAGATTCATCCTCACTTGATTCAGAGGAGGGGTATTTAGTTACCTTGGCACCCTTTTCCATGAAGCAATAGGTGGGAGCGTAGTCATCATTGCCTTCATCAGTATTGTTGATGTTGCCATTTTCTTCAGTGAAGATAGACTTGTCGACAAATCACGGTAGCAAGAGCTAGACTTGCCACACCAGACTCAGACTCCTCGGATGCCTCCTCTTCCTCATGATCCTCAGATTCAGCCTCGGAATCCATTTCCTTGCCAATGAATGCCCGAGCCTTCTTGGAGCTGCTCTTCTTGTGAGATGAAGACTTCGAGGATTTTGATGGCGAAGACTTTGAAGATTTCTTCTTCTTCTTGGCATCGTCAGAACTGTAATCCTTGTATTTCTTCTTCTTTAATTCCTTGTCCCACTGAGGACAATCTTGAATGTAGTGACCAGGTTTCTTGCATTTGTGGCACAGCCTTTTCTTGTAGTCACCAAATGAGGAATCGTTGCTCCTTGAGGATTTTCCAAAGCGACCACGTCTTGAGAACTTCTGAAATTTCTTCACGAGCAGTGCTAGTTCCTGGCTTAGTTCTTCAGGATCACCAAGGCTGCTGGTAGAGTCTTCTTCCTCAGACTCAGAGACTGCCTTGGCCTTCAGAGCACGTGGTTTGCCATAGCTCGAACCATAGAGATCTCTCATCTCAGCAAGTTGGAACTCATGAGTGTTTAGCCTCTCGAGGATATCAGCGGGATCAAGTGACTTGTAATTAGCACGCCCTTGAATCATCAGTGCCAGAGTGTTAAATGAAGAATCAAGCGATCTCAGCAATTTCTTCACCACCTCATGGTCGGTGATGTCAGTGGTGCCAAGTGCTTGAAGCTCATTTGAGATATCAGTGAGGCGATCGAAGGTTTGCTGAACATTTTCATTGTCGAGTCTTTTGAAGCGGTTGAAGAGATTGCGAAGAACTTCAACACGAGAGTCATGTTGAGTTGAGACTCCTTTGTTTACTTTGGAGAGCCTATTCCAGATAAGCTTAGCAGTTTCCAAAGCACTCACTCTACCATACTGCCCTTTACTCAGATGGCCACATATGATATTCTTCGCTTGAGAATCGAGTTGCTTGAATCTCTTCACATCAGCAGCATTCAGGGAAGGTGTGACTGAGGGAACACCATTTTCCACAACATACCAGAGATCATTGTCAATTGCCTCAAGATGCATTCGCATCTTATTCTTCCAGTAGGCGTAGTCCGTGCCATCGAAGGTAGGACACCCAGCAGAGACCTTGATCATACCTGCGGTCGACATAACTAGAACTCCAGGTGGTTAAACCAAAATCACACAGAACAAGGGAGTACCTTGCTCTGATACCAATTGAAAGTGTGTTATATCGACTAGAGGGGGGGTGAATAGGCGATTTTTATGAATTCTTCACTGAGGAATTTGCTGGTGAGGAAATTCCTAAATGAAGAACTACTTGCAATGAATAAGTACTCGTAAAGGAACATAACAGAACACAAGCAAAGTCATCATGATGAAATGAAGACGAGCACAGAGTACAGAAAGCGTAAACACAGGATAACACAAGGAAGAAGATGTACAGACTGAAGAAATAGAACTGAGGAAATTGAGAAAGTCTTCAGTCAATGTCTTCAAACAGATATGAACAAGCACACAACAACATACATGAGGAAATGAAAGAGTTGAGGAGATAGAACCAGTTAGCTCGGTGAAGACAATGATTTGGTAGAACAGTTCCAACTGTTGTCTCAGCTGTACATCTGGTTGGAGCGGCTGAGTATTTAAACTCGAGGACACCCAGTCCCGGACACACAGTCCTCACTGTATTCTCCTTGAGCTAAAGTCACACAGACCTTGCCCAATCACTCGTGGTAAGTCTTCAGGTGACTTCCGAACCTTCACAAACTTGGTCACTCGGCGATCCACAATTCCTCTTGGATACTCTAGACCTTGACGCCTAACCGTCTGGAAGAAGCACAGTCTTCAAAGGAAACAAGCGTCGGATCCATGCAGGAGCAATCTCTTCAGTGATGCTCAATCACTTGGGGTTTTGTAGGTTTGGGTTTGGGATTTCCTCACTTGATGATTTTCACTCAAAGTCCTCGGAGGATGGGTTGCTCTCAAATGACAAGTGTCAGTTTCTCTCTGAGCAGCCAACCAACTAGTGGTTTTAGGGGGCGGCTATTTATAGCCGGGGAGCAGCCCGACATGATAAGACATAAATGCCCTTGTCTGATATGACCGTTAGGTGGGTAGATATTCTGGGACAGGTGGCAGTAGTACAAAGCGGTCGGAATATTTGGGGTTCAATTCCTCGGGGCTATCATGTTCCTCCTTTGTGTAGGCAATTCACCTTTGGTGAATTCCTAACTCTTGATCGAACAAATTCCTCGAGACCGGAAGAACTTCGTCTCATCCATGAAGAATATGACTGAACTGTGCGAGATTTCCAATGGCTTCACTCGAAGGGATTGGTAGGTGTAGGATTTTGAGTTGAGCATCACATGGAAATTTTTCCTTAGTATTTCCTCGACCCCCTTTAACAGTACGGTGTTTCCTAAGACTCAAGAAAGAAAAAATGAAACGGTAAAAATAAAAGTCTTCATGCTTCATGTTCCTCGAATGATTACCAAGTCTTCAAGGTCACACCAATTTCTTCACTTTTAAAGTCTTCAGAAAGTCTTCAGAAATCCAAAGTCTTCAGTCCAAGAACTTCATTTTTAGGGGTCGACAATCTTTGTAAATATCAAACTCCTCATAGACTTATAGACCTGTCTACACTCACAAACGCATCAGTCCCTTAACCTATAAGTCTTCAATACACCAAAATCACTAAGGGGCACTAGATGCACTTACATTCTTTCATTAGTTTAGATGAATCACCGATGACCAATTAGGACCAGTGCATGCAATTAAAATTAATTTTACCTAAATAGAGGGTGCAGAATAAACTACAACAACTAGATTTGCAACCACGGGATGCTGACGATATCTTCAAAGAACATTGCAACAACAGAGAGGCTTCATAACAACATATGGTAAGCCAGTGTGTTTTAGTACATGTGAAATGTAATGCGAGTGGGCTGCTTTCTTGGCTTGTGCCCTCAACCTGTAATCCTATAGAATTACAAATAGTTCAGTTGTCTGCTTCGCTATACTGCTTGATTCCAATGCTTGTTTGTTGTTACGCTATACCTGAGTTGGCCAATATGTCAGCAATGTCTGTTGTACTATCGTAAAGAAATGCATGCCTAGTTCATTTGAGTCCTTAACTTTTCCTCTCAACTTCATCACAAGAGTGTCTCCATAGTTTATATGAGGCCACACTGTTAAATGCTTTCTCAGATTATTTCAACTGCTTAGATGCCTTGGCAACTTAAATATAGCGGTGGTACACTCCCTTTCAACTAGGGATGTCAACTAGGTCCCGTTTAATCCCGATTAAAGTCCACTAGTGGTATGATAGTTCAAAAGAGTTTTTGTTTTTTGAGGAAAATGAACTAGGGAGCTAGCAAAAACTAACTAGATGGGACTGGCGGATGTTGTTTATTTGCCACTTACATCCCTAGTTTCATCTTACCATTTTAATTTCTTTTCGGCTGATGCTGCTTCGAACCATTTAAATATAACTTGCCATGCTCGGCAATAATTCATATGTCGTTTACCATGTAAGCTTACTGCCTGGATCATACGATAACTATCTCTTACTTATGTCCAGCGGAAACCTTTCAGGATGTCATTCACACTAGGACACAATGTACAACCCAAGAATCTATTTGTGGAAGCAGTGTGCCATCCATGTTACCAGATGGTAGCGATTCAGAGGCAACACCGCGGAGAGCGATCGAGCACAGATATTATAGTGCTTGAGGCTCTACTAGAGGCGTAAAGAGATGGTGTGGTTGCCATGAATGAGGTAATCTTTATCTTGAGGCTGGAAATTATGGAATTAGCGGCACGCATTATGCAAGCAACCCAAGAATTGGAGGAAGTAAAAATTTTGCATTTGAAGACGGAGGAGGTCCTGCTGTTTCTGCTATCTGAAGCCCAGGGTAATCCCGGTTCTTCTTTAGATACAAGTTGAAATTTTCATTAGATTATTGTATTGCATGTTGTGTCATGTCTCTGAATGGATTATGTTGCAAGACCCCCTATGTTGTCCATGTGTTGTAATGATCCAAATTTTTTAGGCGAGGTAATCCTCAGCAGTTGTATGATTGACATAAGGTGAACTGTTTTTCGTGTGAGCATATTGTATTGGACGAAATAATTGTTTGACTCAAAGTGTATCCAACCTACTGAATTCGAAGATCGCGGTATTTCTAAATCATAATCATATATAAATGTGGAATAAATCTTTGTTGTGGTTTTGAAGAAATAAAAACAAAATGTAGAATTATCTGTGGATATTCGTAATCGAATACAAATTGGATTTGAATTTAGTTTGCCAGGGCCCAAGGCAAACATGAATGCTAATTCTCCCAAGTTTTGAACGAAGTGGCTAAACACCCACTATAATTTGTGGGATGCCCAAGTGTTTGCGAGATGGAAATTACTGTCTACCTCTGACACTTGACATCCTTATCGACCGGATTTACACTGCTGTCGATAGGGGTAGACTAGTAACTTCAATCAGACGTGACACGACGGCCTCTGAGCCCATTCAGACACGGTGGGTGCCAAACATGGGCGGCAAAACACATTTGATTCAAGATCGTCCGAATGACATGTGTCTCTTCCTCCATTTCCCCATTCATACACGGTGGGCGGCAAAACAAACTCTCCTTGTCCGAAATCGATGTAGGCTAATATTTTAAATAGGGGCAGATGTGTAACTTCCCATAGACGTGACACAACCGCCCTACCTGTCAGCCCCGTTCATACACCGTGGGCGCCAACCGTGGGCGGCAAAACACCCTCTCCTCGCCCGAAATAGTTACCGGCAAATATTTGGGAGATGCGAGATTACCATCCTATCCCCAATCGACGCGATGTCCGAAATTTTAAACGGGGGATAAGTTCGTAACTTTCCCACATTTCAGAGAAGCGTGTCCCAAAGTTTGAGATCCCCCCTCCCCTCCATTTACCCATTCATACACCGTCGGCGCCATGACAACCTCCCCACTGTGGCCAGCCTCCTCCATCCGCCACCCCATCCTCCACCTTGCCGGAGCCGCTACCCCTACCCCGTCGTCCACTGCAAGAGATGGACGTCTCTCATCCACGGCGCTGGATCAGGATCCTTTCATCGCGTCATGTCGCTTCATTGGCTCTATCGTCCACCTTGCCGTTGCTGCTCCTACGACCGCCTCGTCCACGGCAACAGGATTTATCCCCCGACCCGGTCGTCTGCCATCTAAAGTCTTCTTCCCTGCCGCTGACAGCTATCGCACCCGCAGCACCCTCAACCTATCAGGAGAGGCCTACATGGCGTCGCAAGAGAGGTGGTACTCTTCCATATGTGCTTAAGTTATTGATCCCACCCGGAAAATAGATCGTAATTTGTTTACTGTACTTTCTTGTCTGTACCAAATCGTAGTGGCTAGTTGAAAGCAAACGTTGGTTGCGAAGTAGCTTTGTCTGGTTTGCACCTTCAGATCCTCCACGGCACGGGCACTATACTCATAAAGCTTATGGTTTCCCCCCTTTATATTCACTACCATCATCGTAGGTGCTTCGTGTTGTGCTAGCACTTCTCCTCAAGACCTCAACCCAAAGCTTACGTGTTGAAATACGAATCTGATATGATGCTCATATCACTAAAACAGAGAACATTTAATTGGTCACCTAATGTTCCTATATTTGTTTCGAAAAGCATGTGCACCACCCACTGGTCCAGCTAGTTCCACTTTCCTGATTTTTCTCTTGATGCTTTGGGTTTTCCCCTTTTATCTACTCTACTATGATCTGCGTAGGTGCTTTCTGTCGTACTAGCATTACTCCACCCTTCAAGCTAAACAACACAACACTCAAAATTTGAAAGCTTATTTGTTCAAATACGATTGTGATATGATACTGATATTAGTTAAAAGACACATTTAATTGGTTAACTAAAGGTCCCACTTGAGTTTCCAAATGCATGTCGCGACATATAGAGAGATAGCAGAATTGCATTTCTTTGTCACTTGTTGACTGTACTTTCTTGTCCATACCAAATCTTAGTTGTTATTTCAAAGCAAACATCGGTTGCTAACTACCCTTTGCACGGTTTGCGGCTTCAGATCTGCCATCCCACTGCCACGGTCAACACTGTACTCATCATGCTTATAGTTTCCCCATTTTATGATGACCGCGATCAGCTTACGTGGTTCGTGTCATAATAGCACCGCTCCACCCATCGAGCTAAACAAGCTTAGTTGTACAAATTCATATCTGATATTATGCTGATATTAGTAAAACTGAGAGATGTTTAATTGGTCAGCTAAATGTTCCTACTTTAGTTTCGAAATGCATGTGAGCCACATATGGAGAGACCGGAAAGAATAGTATTTCTATGTGCGCTCTGGTTCATCATGGGTGGCCAACCGACATTGTATTGAAAGACTTGTAATGTCTTCAATCTGCTTGCTCTTTTGCTCTTCTTTAAGATGATCCTCTTCTCTTGCGGTCGACTAGTCAGGTCGAGTTGTTCTCCCTTAGTATATTTTGAATCTGTCAGGTCAGGTCGACTTGTTCTTCTTTACTATATGTTGAAGCTGTCATCTGCGAAGTGTCATCACTTCTGGAGCTCTCATATTTCGAGTAGTAGGCCACATTATATTAATGCACACACCAAATTACAGCATGCATGGCGTCTCTTAAAAGAATTGCAGAGATGGCACAAAGGGGTTTACAGGGAGGCGGTATTGGATTAGAATCACTTCTGCATTACAAAGATAATCTCACTTGTTTTTTATGTTTCCATGCATGTCAGATATTGAACATTATCAAAATGAATATGATAGTGGGCGCACGAGAGGAATATTGCGGAACAATCAACGGGCTAACAAACTTGGCATGGTGGAGGATGGCCTATCTTATTCACCCATCAAGGTGCTTGCCCTAACTTGGCAAGGTTGTATTGGTCGCACATATTTTGCATCTGACCTCTTGCATTACTTCTACTTTGTTACAACATCTGCTTAGTTTAAGCATCATATATGAGTATATGTCATACCTATCCATTTTCTGTACCTATTCCATGTGTCGTCACACTATGTTTTTCCAGTCAAATGTTGTTCTTTCGTAATAGATGTCCAAAAGGAAGAGGGTGAGTGCAGATCCTCAAGGAATACAAACTAGGTATTTGGAAAAGGTAGTTATTTGGAAAAGGTAGCGATACCTGTTAAATCAAATAGATCAGCAGCCACAGAAAACACAGGCCCAACTGTACCACACTTTACCCCTACTCCAGTGGCCAAACCCCTATTAGAACTGCTGAGAGCCCAGCGTCAGGTACTGTCTATGATATCAATTCAAAATTTGAACTCCTAAATTTCTGCATCTGCCTTAGCTTCTCTCTTTTATGAAAACTAATTTCAGATGAATCTCCTTGCTCAAAGGATCATACGATCTCACAACAATATTGGGCTCTGCATTGCTCTTGTCAGTACCTCTCTCCCTTTTTCCTTGTAATGTTGTACTTAATTAATTGCTATTTGATTATGTATCATTAGTCTGCACCTGAGCTTCATTATCCTCTATTTCTTCCAATATTATTTGATCTATATTTACTCTTTGCAAAATGTAGAATAATGGCAACGCTTATAAAGAATTTTCTTTGGGGAATTTATTGAATTATCCTTCCATCAACATGGAGAATGGCTTTGTCTAGCCTGTGTTAACATGTAATGTAAGTTCATCCTTCTCAAGCCTTCAAACTTTGTTCTAGTATAGATTTGGATAGGCATCATTTCCTCCACTGCAGTTTGCTTTGCTATTTACATCTGATTGGATGTTTGCAACAACTACCAGTTTCAAATTGTAGTTGTAAAAACATGTTCCTTATGGAGAACAGATCCATTTATTTGCTTATATAATTGTGAAACCTGTTACGTGTCTCCTTGTTTCTCTTTCAGAGTCGTATCTCTTATGCCAGGCAGAAATTTAGGGAAGATAGTGAGCCAAACCATCTTGAGGATAGCGAGATGACCCCAAGGTCCTGTCTTGATGAAGATAGTGAGTTGAAGCTACTCACCGGCAGGTGTGAGACAACCTCTGTGCGATCGCTGCCTCAATCAGTTCGACTTCTTCAGTCTCAACTTAAAGCGGAAAGGCTTGCTTCAGCTCAGCTCCGACTTCAAGTCAAAGATGTAATGAAGATGTCAGAGGACTGCCTTGTGCACCATCATGCCATACAGCTATGGGTGATGCATCTATCATTGACACAACTGAGGTCTAATCAGCTTGTTCGGCTGTTTGGGGGGCCGACATGGCCAGGCCTAGTTCCTCCTGAAGTGCTCTCAGTTTTGTATATTCTTTTGTCGGCGCGTTTATTTGCGCTGGTGGCGAACTTTGATGCCCAGTGGATGTAATATGTGCAATAGTTGTGATAGCCTAGCGCAAGTTTGCTGCTTATTTATTTCCTTGTTGTCTTGTTTATTTGTTTGCTTGTAGTCAGTGCAGTTCTTTTTTCGCGGTTTGCTAGTGGATGCAATAACCTATTTTTTAAAACTAGGCCACAATAACCATGGGCTACATATTTACTATAGTGACACTGGGCCTTCTACGGGCCGTAGAAACAATGGGCCTTCTACGGGCCGTAGAAACAAAAGGCCTCCTACGGGCCATAGAAACAATGGGCCTTCTACGGGCCGTAGAAACAATAGGCCTTCTACGGGCCATATCATCAATGGGCCTTATACGGGTCGTATGATCGATTGGTCAAACATGGGCCAATAACAGACCGCATTATGGTCGTAAACGGGCTAGAGTTGGAATCGTCCATTCATGGGCCGACCATAATGGGTCGTCGTTAATAGGCCGTATTTGATGACGCTATGAAAACGGCCCAAAGTATTAACGAGCCACAAACGGGCCGACTATAACCACGGGCTGAATTTGGCCCACAAGTAGAAAATGGCAGTAACGGGTCGTAAGTAACCGAATGCTGGAAATGTGCAGAAGAATAAATGGGCACTGAGAAGGCCGAAAGATAACATGGGCTGGAAACGGCCCAACGGAATAATGGGTCGTTAATGGGTTTAAAGTGATACACTGTTCATTACGGGCCAGTTTCACCACAGGCTGTTAATGGGTATAAAGCGATACACTGTTCATTATGGGCCAGTTTAACCATGGGTCGTTAATGGGTATAAAGCGATACACTGTTCATTATGGCCAGTTTCACCATGGGCCGTTAATGGGCCAAGAGTTACAAAGGGCCTCATATGGGCCGAAAGACGTCTTGGGCCATACATGGGCCAGAAGTTAAAACGGGCTAGAATGATATTGGACGGCCCAGATGACGCTACTGGGCCTAATTCGGATAGGTCATAACAGGCCCTGGGTTAGCGGGCTTTAATGGGCTATATGTGAATATGCCGTTAACAGGCTTTCCATGGGCCAGCCCGCCACCTTTTGACCAAGTCAAACGGGCCAGCCTTTTCATAGGAATGGGCCTCTGTTGGGCCGTGCCACGTGTCAGCGTATCATAGCCGCCTTTTGTCCAATGAGTGGATGACATCTCTCCCGACGGTGAGCCGACACGTGTTTCCTCCAGCCAATGATAATTTTACACGTGGAAAATCCCATTGGTCGGGGCTGTTAACGGGTTATCGGATCCAAAACCGGACCCGATAGCTTAACGGCATTCCATTACGGTGGATGCCACGTGTCGGTCACCCTTGACGAAAGCACTTCTATGACGTGTGATTTATCATCATGGAAGTGGACACTTCCGTGATGATAATTTTGGTAATGTCATGGAACACTTCTACGACAACACAGGTATGACTATCTTGTTTCTGTCATAAAATCGTCATGGATGTACATGCATGAAAAAAAACGCGACCTACTATGAAAAACACGTATCATCACGGAAGTGTATTTTTTTATAGTGGATTCACGTTCGACCTTTCGGTCTCAGTGTTCCGAGACCATATCTGCATATGCTAGGCTCGTCAAGTTTAACCCGAGTATTCTACATGTGCAAAACTGGCTTGCGCCCGTTGTATGTGAATGTAGAGCTTATCACACCCGATCATCACGTGGTGTCTCAGCACGAAGAACTGTAGCAACGGTGCATACTCAGGGAGAACACTTATACTTGAAATTTAGTAAGGGATCATCTTATAATGCTACCGCCCTACTAAGCAAAATAAGATACATAAAAGATAAACATCACATGCAATCAAAATATGTGACATGATATGGACATCATCATCTTGTGCTCATGATCTCCATCACCGAAGCATCATCATGATCTCCATCGTCACCGATGCGGCACCTTGATCTCCATCGTAGCATCGTTGTCGTCTCGCCAACTATTGTTACTACGACTATCGCTACCGCTTAGTGATAAAGTAAAACAATTTCATGGCGATTGCATTGCATACAATAAATAGACAACCATATGGCTCCTGCAAGTTGCCGATAACTTTTTTACAAAACATGATCATCTCATACAACAATTATATGAAATCATGCCTTGACCATATCACATCACAGCAAGCCCTGCAAAAACAAGTTAGACGTCCTCTACTTTGTTGTTGCAAGTTTTACGTGGCTGCTACGGGCTTCTAGCAAGAACCGTTCTTACCTACGCATCAAAACCACAATAATTTTTCATCAAGTGTGTTGTATTAACCTTCAACAAGGACCAGGCGTAGCCACACTCGATTCAACTAAAGTTGGAGAAACAGACACTAACCAGCCACCTATGTGCAAAGCACATCGGTAGAACCGATCTCGCGAAGCGTCTGGCGTAATGTCGGTCGAGCCGCTTCATCCAACAATACCGCCGAATCAAAGTATGCCATCTTTGGTAAGTAGTATCACTATTATCGCCCACAACTCTTTGTGTTCTACTCGTGCATATAACATCTACGCATAGACCTGGCTCGGATGCCACTGTTGGGGAACGTGGTAATTTCAAAAATTATCCTACGATCACGCAAGATCTATCTAGGTGATGCACAGCAACGAGGGGGGAGAGTGTGTCCACATACCCTCGTAGACCGAAAGCAGAAGCGCTTAGTTACCACGGTTGATGTAGTCGAACGTCTTCGTGATCCAACCGCTCCAAGTACCAAACGTACGGCACCTCCGCGTTCAGCACACGTTCAGCTCGATGACGTCCCTCGTACTCTTGATCCAGTTGAGGCTGAGGGAGAGTTTCGTCGGCACGATGGTGTGGCGACGGTGATGATGAAGTTACCGGTGCAGGGCTTTGCCTAAGCACTACGATGATATGATCGAGGTGTGTAACTGTGGAGGGGGCACCCCACATGGCTAAAAGATCAACTTGTGTTGTCTGTTGTGCTATTGGGGTGTCCCCTGGCCACGTATATAAAGGAGGGAGGAAGAGAGGAGGCCGCCCAGGTTTGGGCGCGCCAGGGGGAGTCCTACTTGGACTCCTAGTCCAAGTAGGATTCGGCCCCCCTTTTTTCCTTTCTTCCACCGGAGGGAAAGGTAAGGAAGAGAGAGGGGGAGGAAAGAGGGGGGTCGGCCCCCTCCCCTAGTCCAATTCGGTTTGAGCAAGGGGAGGGGCGCCCCTATCACGTGGCCCTTTATCCTCTCCTCCAATAAGGCCCACTAGGCCCAATACTTCTCCCGGGGGGTTCCGGTAACCTCCCGGTACTCCGGAAAAAATGCCCGAACCACTTGGAACCATTCTGATGTCCAAATGCAACCTTCCAATATATGAATCTTTACCTCTCGACCATTTTGAGACTCCTCGTCATGTCCGTGATCTCATCCGGGACTCCGAACAAACTTCGGTACATCAAATCACATAACTCATAATACAAATCGTCATCGAACGTTAAACGTGCAGACCCTATGGGTTCGAGAACTATGTAGACATGACCGAGACACATCTCCGGTTAATAACCAATAGCGGAACCTGGATGCACATATTGGCTCCTACATATTCTACGAAGATCTTTATCGGTCAAACCGCATAACAACTTACGTTGTTCCCTTTGTCATCGGCATGTTACTTGCCTGAGATTCGATCGTCGGTATCATCATACCTAGTTCAATCTCGTTACCGGCAAGTCTCTTTACTCGTTCCGTAATACTTCATCCCGCAACTAACTCATTAGTCACAATGCTTGCAAGGCTTATAGTGATGAGTATTACCGAGAGGGCCCAAAGATACCTCTCTGAAACACGGAGTGACAAATCCTAATCTCGATCCATGCCAACCCAACAAACACCTTTGGAGACACCTGTAGAGCACCTTTATAATCACCTTTTTACATTGTGACATTTGGTAGCACACAAAGTGTTCCTTCGGTATTCGGGAGTTGCATAATCTCATAGTCTGAGGAACTTGCATAAGTCATGAAGAAAGCAGTAGCAATGAAACTGACACGATCATAATGCTAAGCTAACAGATGGGTCATGTCCATCACATCATTCTCCTAATGATGTGATCCCGTTCATAAAATGACAACACATGTCTATGGTTAGGAAACATAACCATCTTTGATAAACGAGCTAGTCAAGTAGAGGCATACTAGGGACAATATGTTTTGTCTATGTATTCACACATGTACTAAGTTTCCGGTTAATACAATTCTAGGATGAATAATAAACATTTATCATGAAATAAGGAAATAAATAATAACTTTATTATTGCCTCTAGGGCATATTTCCTTCAATAACATGTAGGGCATTCGAAATCAATTCTCAAGATCAGGAAGAAAAAAGGCACAAACATATATGTAGGTGACTGACCGGTTTTCCGTCGGAGTCGCAGTTGTTCCAGAGTTGTTGTTGACCCCCGGCTCTGGCTGGGGGGTGACGACGGTGCCGACGAATTCAAGGTCGTGCTGCTGCCCATGCGAGACCTCATCAGCAGCGACGGAAACCTTTGTGGCCAGCATGACGCATTGTGCGGGTGCTTCACCAGCCCCGGCGTCGCCACTCCCTTCGATGGTGCGCTTCGGCGGCATCATCATACACTCCGGAGTCTAGACGTCGGTGACCACTGTGGACCGGGGGTGTGGCTGCCTATTATGGCCGGCGGCTCGGGCATGCAATTAATACGGACCAGTGGGAGCGAGGCAGGCTGTGGTCAAAAGTTGTCTCGCCTCACGGTGAGCCTGCGCGGCGGACGTCTGCCATTCCTACCGTCATTTCACATAGCTACTTGCACGCCTCCCTGTCAATACACACACCTGCACGCACACCTCCCGGTATGCCTGCGCGGCGGACTGCTCGCATGCGTCCGGTCAACTCATGCCTGCTCGTTTAGATCAAAAAAACTCATGCCTGCTCGCATGGCACACGGGGCGTGTGGCAGCACGTATATTTTTTGGTCTATTTTCTGCCGCTTTACTACTTCACTGAACCGTTTGCGTTGAAGAGATGCACAAATCCTGTGTTGAACATCTTGCACGCTTCCCGGTGAACCTGCGCACCGGACGAGCTTTGGATTTACTAGAATTTAAAAACAAGGCATCTCAATGTTTTGCCGACAATCAACAGTGCCCTGGTGTTTGAAATTCATTCCCATTTCTTGCATGGGACCTAAGCATGCACATAAGGACACAGATTTGATTTTTCAACCAATTTATATGCACTAGAGCATGTGCATGTAGTTCAAATTTGAATTATGCACATAAATGCATTGAAAACTCAGTTAATGCATAAAAGTGTCCAAACGAACCCCGAAAAATCACAAAAATTGACACAACACTCCTGTTGTTCTATGTTGACACGAGAAATTTTTTGGAAGCAATAAGAGGCAATGTATATCATTTCATCCCCAAAGGTGGGACGTTCCCTACCGAAATCATCATGCTTCTTGTGAGAAGCTCTAGTTTGTGAGAAGCATATACCCAAACCTTCCCCAAATGGGATAAAAAAATTACCACGACATGTTGATACCGCTCCATAATAGCATGCCAAGTTTCATGAAATTTAGACGAGTTTTTGATTTACTAGAATTTAAAAACCAGGCATGTCCATGTTTAGCCGGCAATCAACGGTGCCCCGGTGTTTGAAATTCATTCCCATTTCTTGCATGGGACCTAAACATGCAGCCAAGGACACAGATTTGATTTTTCAACCAATTTATATGAACTGGAGCATGTGCATGTAGTTCAAATTTGAATAATGCACATAAATGCATTGAAAACTTAGTTAATGCATGAAAATGTCCAAGCGAACCCCGAAAAATCACAAAAATTAACACAACACTCATGTTGTTCTATGTTGACACGAGAAAAAAATTGGAAGCAATAAGAGGCAATGGATATTGTTCCGTCACCAAAGGTGGGACGTTCCCTACCGAAACCATCATGCTTGTTGTGAGAAGCTCTGGTTTGTGAGAAGCATATACCCAAACCTGCCCCAAATGGGACAAAAAAATTACCACGGCATGTTGATGCCGCTCCATGATAGCATGCCAAGTTTCATGAATTTCAGACGAGTTTTGGATTTACTAGAATTTAAAACCAGGCATCTCAATGTTTTGCCGGCAATCAACGGTGCCCCGGTGTTTGAAATTCATTCCCATTTCTTGCATGGGACCTAAGCATGCACCCAAGGACACAGATTTGATTTTTCAACCAGTTTATATGCACTGGAGCATGCGCATGTAGTTCAAATTTGAATTGTGCACATAAATGCATTGAAAACTCACTTAATGCATAAAAATGTCCAAACGAACCCCGAAAAATCACAAGAATTCACACAACACTCCTGTTGTTCTATGTTGGCATGGGGGAAATTTTGAAAGCAATAAGAGGCAATGGATATCGTTTCTTCCCCAAAGGTGGGACGTTCCCTACCAAAAACCATCATGCTTGTTGTGAGAAGCTCCGGTTCGTGAGAAGCATATACCCAAACCTGCCCCAAATGGAACAAATTTTGTAACACGGCATGTTGATGCCGCTTCATGATAGCAATGCCAAGTTTCATGAATTTCAGACGGGTTTTGGATTTACTAGAATTTAAAAACCAGGCATCTCAATGTTTTGCCGGCAATCAACGGTGCCCTAGTATTTGAAATTCATTCCCATTTCTTGCATGGGACCTAAGCATGCACCCAAGGACAAAGATTTGATTTTTCAACCAGTTTATATGCATTGGAGCATGCGCATGTAGTTCAAATTTGACTTATGCACATAAATGCATTGAAAACTCACTTAATGCATAAAAATGTCCAAACAAACCCCGAAAAATCAAAAAAATTCACACAACACTCCTGTTGTTCTATGTTGACACGAGAAATAAATATGAAAGCAATAAGAGGCAATGGATATCGTTTCGTCCCCAAAGGTGGGACGTTCCCTACCGAAAACCATCATGCTTGTTGTGAGAAGCTCCGGTTTGTGAGAAGCATACACTCAAACCTGCCCCAAATGGGACAAAATTTGTACCATGGCATGTTGATGCCGCTCCATGATAGCATGTCAAGTTTCATGAATTTCAGACGAGTTTTGGATTTACTAGAATTTAAAAACCAGGCATCTCAATGTTTTGCCGGCAATCAACGGTGTCATGGTGTTTGAAATTCATTCCCATTTCTTGCATGGGACCTAAGGAAGCACCCAAGGACAAAGATTTGATTTTTCAAAGAATTTATATGCACTGGAGCATGTGCATGCAGTTCAAATTGGAATTATGCACATAAATGCATTGAAAACTCACGTAATGCATAAAAATGTCCAAACGAACCCTGAATAATTCCAATCCTTTTATGATCACTGCAGATAAAAGGTCTAGCAATTCAAACACCATCCATGGCCACTGTGACCCCATTATGTAACTCAAATCAAGACGAAAAATCAAGTAGATCCCACACAGTTTATTATAACCGACCGTGTGAGATGCAGCACAAAATATCTTCAGACCGTGTCTGAACAAGGGACCGTGTCTGATGACACTTTGCGCGCCAGTTTTTTGGCTGAAGCGATTCCAAATTTTCGGCTTCTGCGGAAATATCTACCTCCCCGCCCCCTCCCCCTTTCCAAAAGCCACATTTCCCCTCTTTCCGCCTTCCTTTCCAAGTTAAAACCTTCACTCCTTGCTTGAAGCGCCGCCGTCTCCTCGCCGGCAACCCTCCTTCAAGCTGCTCGGCCTCGCCTATCCAGGCAGGTAATCCACACCTGACCCCCATCCTCCTCCTTCCACATCACACATGCCCCGGCCGCCGGTGCGTGCACGGCACCTTCCACCCAAATCACCGACCCCTCCACCAAATAAGCGCCGACCTAAGTCATGGTACGCGCCGTATAGCCAGGACCTGAAGGAGCATTTGGCAGCAGAGAAGCAAATCGCGGCCGCGCGAGCGGATGAGGTCGCGATGGCTACCATTCGTGCCGACCCCCAAATCTTGGAGGAGCACCTCGCCGTCGAGGCCACCGTTGACGCCTCGTGCGTCAATGCCGTGACGCGGTTGGCTGCTTTAAACGACAGTTCATGGCATTTTCTCAAGGCCACCGTCGGTGCCTTCGACGAAGACTACAAGGTGTTTTCTCAGCGTACATGTAACGCCCCGGATGTAACTTTCCATATTTGTAACTCCAACTCTTGCCTTCTCCGGAGATGCGATATATTATTTTCCTTCGTGGTTGGGTTTTGTATTTTGTTTTGCATTTTGTTCATGTCAGGCATCTCATCTCATAGCATCATGCGCATTGCATCTGCATGTTTTCATAAAGTTTGCACCCGTTCGTAGTTGACTCATCCCCCCTTGCCTTCGTTGACCATTCCAAGACCAACCGTGTTTTCGCTTCCCTCTTGTTCGACCACCTAACCTCTCTGCCAACCACAGACCCCCTCGTGTGCGCGCCCGAAAGTTGTCCCGAACCCGACCCGCTCAATCATCACCGTTGCATTCAGATCATCCCCAAACATCTCTAAAACATCTCCGTTTTCTTTGTTTGGTCTCCCTAGCCTATTTATCCAGAACCGTCCGATTTAATCAAAGGGACCAAATACCCCCTAACCCTAGCCTACTTACTATATAAATAGAGCAACCCTAAAATCCCATCCTCCAAATCCCGCCGCCGCCACTCCTCCAGTCCCCTCTTCCTCGGGATCTCCTCTCGATCCAAAAAATCCACCCGCTCTCCCTCGATTTCCCTAGCGAGCCAACCACCACAGCACAGCCTCTCCGGCTGGAGGGCCTCCGCGCCGTCTTCGTCAAGCACCAGGAGCTCGAGCCCCTTCTCCCGCACCCCCGCTCCACCTCCGTCGAGTTGCTCCGGCAAGGAGCCGACTGGAGCATCTCGTCACCAACCCTCGCAGGCATCCCCCGGCCCCTTGCCGAAGATGAGTGCCCCGGCAGCCCTGCTCCCTTTCCCCTCCTGTTTCTGTCTTCTCTCTCTCTCACACTGCTCTCTCTCTCTCTCTCTCTCTCTCTCTCTCTCTCTCTCTCTCTCTCTCTCTCTCTCTGTTGTCTTCGCAGCGCCGCCATGGATGGCCTCCCGTAGCTCCCGCATGTTGCGCCGTCGTGGTTCCCGGTCGATCCGCGCCGAAGAGCCTCGGGTCCGTCCAGCCCCTTCATCCCTTGACGCCGAGCACCTCGTCGCCGTGCCCAGCCTCAGCTGCCGCCTCGCACGCCACCAACTCCGTCCCGAGCACCCGCAGAAGCTCCTCCGCCATGGATGCCAGGTCCGAAGGTCGTGCCTCTCCTCCTCCTCACCATGTTTCCCCTGGTTCTCTCTCTAATCCCCGTGTCGTCGTCGTCCTGTAGGAACTAGCCCGCCATGGAGTTCATCAGCCGCGTCCGCCACTTCTACACCCGGAGACGCACGCCCGTTGACCTCTCCCCTCGCCAAGCCGCCCGAGCACCTCCTCCAGTTCGTCGCCTCGGTTGCTGCCTTGCGAAGCTCCGCTTGCTGCCGGCCATCGCCGGGAGACGCCATGCGCCAAGTCCGCTCCTGCGTCATCTCAGATCGCAGCAGCAGCGAGCCTCTACTTCTTCTGCGTTGACCGCGCCTCCCCCACCTGCCTGTTCGATCCACCTGCATCGCCTCGAGCGGCCTCCTCTGCGTGAGGCCCGCAAGCCGTGCCGGCCCAGCCGCCCTCATGACGGCCTCCCTCTTCAACGCGTGGGCTGAGTCCCTCTGTTGAGGCCCAGTCCGCCTCAGTTTCGGCCCGTAGTTATTTTTTTCCGCTGCTGCGAATTTGTCCAATTATCCAGAGACTGCAGTTTTACAGAATAGACCCTCATGTTCATGCATTTATATCTCACAAACCATGCATCAGAATTTAATAAACTATATATGTAATATGCTCAGTTTTTCATGTACTTTCATAATATGCCACTTTCATCCATGTTAAAAATGTTTAAAATGTTGTTTGTTTAAATTTGCTCTAATGCCATGCTAAAATGTTTTATTTCATAACTAAATAACCGTAGCTCGGTTTTAAATAAACTTTATATGTAAATGGGGTAGAAAAATGCATAGATTAACTTGGTGCACTTTATTTTCCTGTTTAACAACTCTAAATTTGTGTTTAGGGCAGAACAGTACCAAATTCGAAATATGCACATGGGGATTTTCCGGAATTGTTGTTCCTTGTTCCGGCCTCATTTAAACTTGCCTAGATAAGTAGTTTTCATATGCTTCACCCCTTGCCATGTTTAATAAAATTTAATATTGTTGAGTACCTAAACGAGAGCGAACTAAATAACTCAAATGCGGCGTTTCGTCAATATGCAACTCGTTGCATATTGAGCTCCGCTTAATTTGTAGTATTGTTTGTTGCACTTTGTCATGCCATGAATCATTAAACCGGACATGCATCATACTTGATTGTGCATCTTGTCATGTTTATGATTGGGTGTTTACCATGTTGTTGTTTCTTTCCGGTGTTGCTTCTTAGTTCCGGTAATGTTGCGATTGTGAGGATTCGTTCGACTACGTCCGGTTGTCTTCTTCATGGACTCGTTCTTCTACCTAGCGGGATTTCAGGCAAGATGATCGTCACCTTGGATCTCATTACTATCATTGCTATGCTAGTTGCTTCGTTCTATCACTATGCTGCGTTACCTACCACTTGCTGCTCAAGCCTCCCAAATTGCCATGAACCTCTAACCTTGTCACCCTTCCTAGCAAACCGTTGTTTGGCTATGTTACCGCTTTTGCTCAGCCCCTCTGATAGCGTTGCTAGTTGCAGGCGAAGATGAAGATTGCTCCATGTTGGATTATGTTTATGTTGGGATATCACAATATCTCTTATTTAATTAATGCATCTATATACTTGGTAAAGGGTGGAAGGCTCGGCCTTATGCCTGGTGTTTTGTTCCACTCTTGCCGCCCTAGTTTCGTCATATCGGTATTATGTTCCCGGATTTTGCGTCCCTAACGCGGTTGGGTGATTTATGGGACCCCCTTGACAGTTCGCTTTGAATAAAACTCCTCCAGCATGGCCCAACCTTGGTTTTACATTTACCTCACCTAAGCCTTTTTCCCTTGGGAGTCGCGCTCCCGAGGGTCATCTTTATTACCCCCCCCCCCCCTGGGCCAGTGCTCCTCTGAGTGCTGGTCCAAACCGAGCGATGTCCAGCGCCCCCTGGGCAACTAGGGTCTATGCCAACCCGTCGTCTTGCTCATCCGGTGTGCCCCGAGAACGAGATATGTGCAGCTCCTATCGGGATTTGTCGGCACATTCGGGCGGCTTTGCTGGTCTTGTTTTACCATTGTCGAAATGTCTTGTAAACGGGATTCCGAGACTGATCGGGTCTTCCCGGGAGAAGGAATATCCTTCGTTGATCGCGAGAGCTTATCATGGGCTAAGTTGGGACACCCCTGCAGGGTTTGAACTTTCGAAAGTCGTGCCCGCGGTTATGTGGCAGATGGGAATTTGTTGATATCCGGTTGTAGTAAACTTGAAGTAAAACTCTTCTAAAATACACCAACCGTGTGCGTAACCGTGAGTGTCTCTTTTCGGGGTTGATCGAGAGGAGAACACGGTTTCTGGGTTATGTCTGACGTAAGTAGGAGTTCAGGATCACTTCTTGATCATTACTAGTTGACGACCGTTCCATTGCTTCTCTTCTCGCTCTTGTTTTTCGTAAGTTAGCCACCATACATGCTTAGTCACTGCTGCAACCTCACCACTTTACCCCTTCCTTACCCCTTTAAGCTTTGCTAGTCTTGATACCCATGGTAATGGGATTGCTGAGTCCTCGTGGCTCACAGATTACTACACCACCAGTTGCAGGTACAGGTTATGCGATGGTCATGACACGAGAGCGATGTTACTTGTTTTGGAGTTCTTCTTCTGCTTCTTCTTCGATCAGGGGATAGGTTCCAGGTCGGCAGCCTGGGCTAGCAGGGTGGATATTGTTTGAGTTTCTGTTTATGTTTCATCCGTAGTCGGATGTTGATCTCTTGTATGATGTTGATGTATTCGTGTGGCATTGTATGCCTTTTGTATGTATCCCTATCTATTATGTAATGTTGATGTAATGATATCCACCTTGCAAAAGCGTATCAATATGCGGTTCTATCCTTGGTGGGACCTTCGAGTCTCTTGAGGATAGTATCGCATATTGGGCGTGACAAGTTGGTATCAGAGCCTCGACCGACCATAGGAGCCCCTTTGATTGTTGGCTGTTGTTGAGTCTAGAAGAAAACTATTTTGAGTCTTAGGATTATATATATCGGAGAGTAGGATTCTTTTTACTCCTCAGTCCCTTCGTCGCTCTGGTGAGGCCTCCTGACGTAGATGTTTTGTCTTTCCTCTCCTCAAATTTCACTAAAAAATTTTAGGATCACGCGGGTATCTTGGGATCGTTCCGATAGTCTTGTGACGAGAACATTGTTCTTGGTGCCTCCTGACATTTAGGGGTTGTGGCAGTGTCCCGGGGAGTTGAGCTCCGAGGTGTTGTCGTCACAATTTTATCGTTGCAGTTCTGGAATACCTGAGCTTTGCCGACATCGAAAAGCTCTTTTATGCAGTTGTTGGTGAGATAACCTCGACGCCACCCAAGATCTTGGGGAGTTCGGGAGTATTGCCATAGCTTGTATAACGGATGCTTTTCGAAGGTTGAGGTACACGATTTCCGGAGTTTTCTTGGTTATGTGTTGAAGGATGGATACAGTTGGATCTAGGTATTGTTAGTTTGGGTGATATATTTTGTGTCCCCTGTATCCCCAACACCAGATTGCATAACCAGAAAGTTTCGGGAGTTTATAGGTGGGTATTCAAGTAGCTCCTAGAATATCTTTCCGACAGATGCATGATATGAGATTAGGTAAATCTCTATCATATGTATTTGTTCCGGCTTATTCTGCAAGCCAAATTCTTTGTTTTGTTTTATTTGTGGTATTTGAGTTGCTTCAATGTCAAGTGTTGATTCCATACCTTTCAAGCGGTGTTCTCATATTTCTATGAGAGTGCTAATCCTTCTTGATCATCGAGGTCATCATGTTAATTCTTTTCCAAACCGGCGTGCTTCTCTTCAAGTGGATCCAATCATTTTCAACATCCGCAAGATCAACTCTAAGTTTTCTCACCGGTGTTTGTTTCATCCATCCCAAGTTGTCCTTGTTTTCCCGCCCTCCCACCCCTTTTTCTTCAAGGATTCAGATTTCTTAATCATGTATCCTTTTTATTTGAGAGAAGTCTCTTCATTCTTTTCTTTCGATGTTCTTATCCGGTGATTTCCCATGTAGATGCTCAAAGTTTCAAGTTCATCATCCTTCGTTGTTGTTTCTTCTCCGGTGGATCCAATTTCAAGCTTTCGGTGTTGATCATATTCCTTTCCTCGTTTCAAATGTTTTCTCTTGCCGATGCACCTCTTAATAATTCACTTCTTCCTATTCATTTTTTCTGGAGTGCTGAAGATATCTCACAAGACTTGTGTTTCCATTCTCAATCCGTTCAAGATATTTCGAGGTTGTTATCTCGTTCAAGTCATTTAATTCAACCGGTGCAACCTCTCTTTAAAATCCTTCAACGATGTTTCTTTCGAGTGGGCCCTAACCCACAGGTCTTTTTCCAGGATCTTACCTGACTCTTCTAATTTTCCTGGAACTATTCTCAAATTCATTTCAAAGTTTGACGTAAGAATGAATTTTCATCAGTCACATGCCTTCTCCAAGGTCGCTTTCAAACTTTTTTCATCTTTGGCTCAACCTTTCCTCTTTTTATCCATCCGGAGTTTCTCAACAATTTGGTGGTGTTTCTCCTCGCCATTCTCAGCATGTGAAGACCGAAGAAGAGTTACTCTTAAATCCTTACCCGTTCTTCCAAAGATGCGTAGTTCAAGTTTGATGCCATCCTCTCATAATTGTTTTCGATTGTGGGAATTCTTTTCACCCATCCAGAGCATTTCATGAGTTGTTTCCATTTCTTTCCTCCGAAGGCCATCATGTCATAATTCTTCATTCTCAGCGTGTAGCTATCGTTCTCCAAATCTTACCGGTGAATCATTCAATATCCTCTAATCGGTTCAAGATCTCTTCATTCTCTTGTATCTAAATCCCCTTAAGTATCTTCATTCGTTTTCCAATTCCTCCCGGTGATTCATTCTCTTTTCTTCATTCATTTTCAATTCTTATGGTGGTTCGTTCAAGATTTCACTTCCTTCGTTATCATATTAATTCATTCGTTGTTTCCAAATTCCACCGGTGGTTCCATCAATACCTTCTCTAGTTTGTGCTATATCTCTCTTAATCCTTTCTACGGGAATAAGTAGTATGCCAAATCCATTGCTTGTCATCAATTTAATTTGATGAAGGATAAGCATACAATAAATCTTATTCTTATTTCCTCGAGGTGATTCAATTCTTTTCTTCCGGAGATTGTTCATGATGAAGTAATTCTCGTTTCTAGTGTTTCATCTTTTCTTTTTCCGGAGTTCCAAGTTTTCGGCATTATCTCATCGCGAAGCTCCTTCTAAAGCATCGCAAGGCTTCACCCTGTGTTTTCAACTTCTCTTTCTTTTTATCATCCTTCTATTACCGGAGTTCTTCATGGAGGCTCTACATGGGGGTTCGTCAAGGATTATTTTCATTCTTCAATTGTTCTTCAAGATTTCTCTCGAAGTTATGACCCGCCAAGCTATACTCTAAAATAAACATGGTGTTCAACACATGTTTTGTTTTGAGGAGCTCAAGTATTGTTCTTCTTGCATTCCGAAGTTGAATTCTTCCTACCTTATCTTTTGAGGTGGTGTTATGCCATTCTTGATAATTCCCTTCGTGTTTCATGATTCACAAGTTTTCAAGAATGACATATTTTAAACCCATCATTTTCTTCCTTGGAGTTATCTTGGTTTAGGTTACACCTAAAGCCTTCCCTAAGGAATGTTGCTAATTGTGGTGCCTATCGATAATCCAAGTTTCCTCCTATTCTCTCATTAAAAGGAGTTTTCATCTCCTTGCTGATCTCAATCCAATTAACTGTTTCCATCGGTGGCCGGTTGTCACCTCATCATTTTGAGATGTTTGCCATAAGCCCATAACAAGCTTGTGCCTTTAGTTGTTGATTTTCCAACAACTCCGTTAAATCCTACTTTTCAAGGGTGCTTTCCAAGTTCTCTTGTGGCAAAAGTTGTCATTTTCTTCTCTGTCCCTTTATCCCAACGGTCTAACTTCTATTCTTTCGTTACGGAGGCATTGTGATGTTGTGCTCTTCACTCATCACCTCGTTTTGTGAGGATCGTGTTCTTTTCTTGCTTATCCATTTAACCGGAGTGTTGTGTCATCTCTTCAAGTGCTTTTCATCTTATCAAGTTTTCCTTCTTCCTTCAGTCGGAGTGCTGCCCAAATTATATCAATCTTATTCCTTCTCTATCTAGTTTTAACCGGAGTGGTTTCAATATCTATCTTATCACTAAACCTCTTGGTTCTTGTCGTATCCCTTGTTCCTCTTTTCTAACGGAGTGTTTTCAACTTTGTTCATCTTTGTTGTTTTCTTTCATTCATTTTGCTCAACCTCTCAAGGTTCGTGGTTTCACTCTTTTGTCAAGATGCAACTTTGTTTTACCTCTTCCTCTTCCTTTTCCGCTTCTCTCCGGTGCCATCCTAGATCTCGGGACGAGATCCTCTCATAGTGGTGGAGTGTTGTAACACCCCGGATGTAACTTTCCATATTTGTAACTCCAACTCTTGCCTTTTCCGGAGATGCGATATATTATTTTCCTTCGTGGTTGGGTTTTGTCTTTTATTTTGCATTTTGTTCATGTCAGGCATCTCATCTCATAGCATCATGCGCATTGCATCTGCATGTTTTCATAAAGTTTGCACTCGTTCGTAGTTGCCGCGTCCCCCCTTGCCTTCGTTGACCATTCCAAGACCAACCGTGTTTTCGCTTCCCTCTTGTCCGACCACCTAACCTCTCTGCCAACCACAGACCCCCTCGTGTGCGCGCCCGAAAGTTGTCCCGAACCCGACCCGCTCAATCATCACCGTTGCATTCAGATCATCCCCAAACATCTCTAAAACATCTCCGTTTTCTTTGTATGGTCTCCCTAGCCTATTTATCCAGAACTGTCCGATTTAATCAAAGGGACCAAATACCCCCTAACCCTAGCCTACTTACTATATAAATAGAGCAACCCTAAAATCTAGGGGAGCTGTCCCATCCTCCGAATCCCGCCGCGGCCACTCCTCCGGTCCCCTCTTCCTCGGGATCTCCTCTCGATCCAAAAGATCCACCCGTTCTCCCTCGATTTCCCTAGCGAGCCAACCACCACAGCACAGCCTCTCCGGCTGGAGGGCCTCCGCGCCGTCTTCGTCAAGCACCGGAGCTCGAGCCCTTCTCCGCACCCCGCTCCACCTCCGTCGCGTTGCTCGGCAAGGAGCCGATTGGAGCATCTCGTCACCAACCCTCGCAGGCATCCCCGGCCCTTGTCAAGATGAGTGCCCCGGCAGCCCTGCTCCCTTTCCCCTCCTGTTTCTGTCTTCTCTCTCTCATGCTGCTCTCTCTCTCTCTCTCTATTGTCTTCGCAGCGCCGCCATGGATGGCCTTCCGTAGCTCCCGCATGTTGCGCCGTCGTGGTTCCCGGCCGATCCGCGCCGAAGAGCCTCGGGTCCGTCCAGCCCCTTCGTCCCTTGACGCCGAGCACCTCGTCGCGTGCCCAGCCTCATTGCCGCCGCCGACGCCACCAACTCCGTCCCGAGCACCCGCAGAAGCTCCTCCGCCATGGATGCCAGGTCCCAAGGTCGTGCCTCTCCTCCTCCTCACCCAGTTTCCCCTGGTTCTCTCTCTAATCCCCGTGCCGTCGTCGGCCTGTAGGAACTAGCCCGCCATGGAGTTCATCAGCCGCGTCCGCCACTTCTACACCCGGAGACGCACGCCCGTTGACCTCTCCCCTCGCCAAGCCGCCCGAGCACCTCCTCCAGTTCGTCGCCTCGGTCGCCGCCTTGCGAAGCTCCGCTTGCTGCCGGCCATCGCCGGGAGACGCCAGCGCCAAGTCCCGCTCCCTGCGTCCTCTGCATCGCAGCCGCGGCGAGGCCTCTACTTCTTCTGCGTTGACCGCGCCTCCCCCACCTGCCTGTTCGATCCACCTGCATCGCCTCGAGCGGCCTCCTCTGCGTGAGGCCCGCAAGCCGTGTCGGCCCAGCCGCCCTCATGACGGCCTCCCTCTTCAACGCGTGGGCTGAGTCCCTCTGGTGAGGCCCAGTCCGCCTCAGTTTCGGCCCGTAGTTATTTTTTTCCGCTGCTGCGAATTTGTCCAATTATCCAGAGACTGCAGTTTTACAGAATAGACCCTCATGTTCATGCATTTATATCTCACAAACCATGCATCAGAATTTAATAAACTATATATGTAATATGCTCAGTTTTTCATGTACTTTCATAATATGCCACTTTCATCCATGTTAAAAATGTTTAAAATGCTGCTTGTTTAAATTTGCTCTAATGCCATGCTAAAATGTTTTATTTCATAACTAAATAACCGTGGCTCGGTTATAAATAAACTTTATATGTAAATGGGGTAGAAAAATGCATAGATTAACTTGGTGCACTTTATTTTCCTGTTTAACAACTCTAAATTTGTGTTTAGGGCAGAACAGTACCAAATTCGAAATATGCACATGGGGATTTTCTGGAATTGTTGTTCCTTGTTCCGGCCTCATTTAAACTTGCCTAGATAGGTAGTTTTCATATGCTTCACCCCTTGCCATGTTTAATAACATTTAATATTTGTTGAGTACCTAAATGAGAGTGAACTAAATAACTTGAATGCGGCGTTTCATCAATATGCAACTCGTTGCATATTGAGCTCCGCTTAATTTGTAGTATTGTTTGTTGCACTTTGTCATGCCATGAATAATTAAACCGGACATGCATCATACTTGATTGTGCATCATGTCATGTTTATGATTGGGTGTTTACCATGTTGTTTGTTTCTTTCCGGTGTTGCTTCTTAGTTCCGGTAATGTTGCGATTGTGAGGATTCGTTCGACTACGTCCGGTTGTCTTCTTCATGGACTCGTTCTTCTTCCTAGCGGGATTTCAGGCAAGATGACCGTCACCTTGGATCTCATTACTATCATTGCTATGCTAGTTGCTTCGTTCTATCGCTATGCTGCGTTACCTACCACTTGCTACTCAAGCCTCCCAAATTGCCATGAACCTCTAACCTTGTCACCCTTCCTAGCAAATCGTTGTTTGGCTATGTTACCGCTTTTGCTCAGCCCCTCTTATAGCGTTGCTAGTTGCAGGTGAAGATGAAGATTGCTCCATGTTGGATTATGTTTATGTTGGGATATCACAATATCTCTTATTTAATTAATGCATCTATATACTTGGTAAAGGGTGGAAGGCTCGGCCTTATGCCTGGTGTTTTGTTCCACTCTTGCCGCCCTAGTTTCCGTCATATCGGTATTATGTTCCCGGATTTTGCGTCCCTAACGCGGTTGGGTGATTTATGGGACCCCCTTGACAGTTCGCTTTGAATAAAACTCCTCCAAAGAAGGCCCAACCTTGGTTTTACATTTGCCTCACCTAAGCCTTTTTCCCTTGGGAGTCGCGCTCCCGAGGGTCATCTTTATTTTACCCCCGGGCGGTGCTCCTCGAGTGCTGGTCCAAACCAGCGATGTCCGACGCCCCTGGCAACGTGGTCTATGCCAACCCGTCGTCTTGCTCATCCGGTGTGCCCCGAGAACGAGATATGTGCAGCTCCTATCGGGATTTGTCGGCACATTCGGGCGGCTTTGCTGGTCTTGTTTTACCATTGTCGAAATGTCTTGTAAACGGGATTCCGAGACTGATCGGGTCTTCCCGGGAGAAGGAATATCCTTCGTTGATCGCGAGAGCTTATCATGGGCTAAGTTGGGATACCCCTGCAGGGTTTGAACTTTTGAAAGCCGTGCCCGCGATTATGTGGCAGATGGGAATTTGTTGATATCCGGTTGTACTAAACTTGAAGTAAAACTCTTCTAAAATACACCAACCGTGTGCGTAACCGTGAGTGTCTCTTTTCGGGGTTGATCGAGAGGAGAACACGGTTTCTGGGTTATGTCTGACGTAAGTAGGAGTTCAGGATCACTTCTTGATCATTACTAGTTGACGACCGTTCCATTGCTTCTCTTCTCGCTCTTGTTTTTCGTAAGTTAGCCACCATACATGCTTAGTCGCTGCTGCAACCTCACCACTTTACCCCTTCCTTACCCCTTTAATCTTTGCTAGTCTTGATACCCATGGTAATGGGATTCTTTGAGTCCTCGTGGCTCCTGATTACTACACCACCGATTCTGTGTACAGGTTATGCGATGGTCATGACGCGAGAGCGATGTTACTTGTTTTGGAGTTCTTCTTACGCTTCTTCTTGATCGGGGATAGGTTCCGTGTCGGCAGCCTGGGCTAGCAGGGTGGATATTGTTTGAGTTTCTGTTTATGTTTCATCTGTAGTCGGATGTTGATCTCTTGTATGATGTTGATGTATTCGTGTGGCATTGTATGCCTTTTGTATGTATCCCTATCTATTATGTAATGTTGATGTAATGATATCCACCTTGCAAAAGTGTATCAATATGCGGTTCTATCCTTGGTGGGACCTTCGAGTCTCTTTAGGATAGTATCGCATATTGGGCGTGACAGTACACGTGCTTACCTCATCTCGAGAGCCAGCGGGTTAGTGCCCGGAGCGGCTCAGGCAACTCACCACTACAACGAGGGCACCCACGATGCGTAGGCCTCGCCCTCTTCCATGTCCAATTAGCCAATCGTCATCGATATCTCCAACAATGAGGAGTAGCTTGTCTTATTAGCTCACTATAAGGACCCATGTTCAGTTTGCTAGCTACTTCCTTTCCTTAACTAATTCTAGTGAATTGTGATATGTAGTTTTACCATGCAATCTTCTGCTGTAGTGTATATGTTCTATATGTCGTGCAATGTGGTGTTCAACTAACTGCTTGGTTCAATTCTGCAAATGTGATGTTCAATTCTTCAGGGTGCAATATTTCCAAGTTGTTAAGCATGCTTGGTTTGGTTAATTGTCTGATCTTCTATTATGAATATGTTATATTATTCAATTGGTGTTTAGTTAACTGCTTGGTTCATTTGTTGTAGCTTGGTTCACTTGTTGTGGTGTTTAGTTAACTGCTTGGTTCAATTCCGTAATGCGATGTTCAATTGCTGTGGGTGCATTCTGTTATTGTATATCATGTGAGGAATAAATCTAATTTGGTTGTACTAAATACATAAGAAACAAATACATTGCTATATTTCCAAGTTGTTAAGCATGCTTGGTTTGGTTAACTGTCTGGTCTTCTATTAGGAGTATGTTATATTGTGCAATGTGGTGCTCAGTTAATGTTTGGTTCATTTGTTGTGGTGTTTAGTTAACTGCTTGGTTCAATTCTGCAATGTGATGTTCAATTGTTGTGGCTGCATTCTCTTATTGTCTACCATGTGAGGAATAAATCGAATTTGGTTGTACTAAATACATGAGAAACAAATACAGTTGCTCTATTCCCAAGTTGTTAAGCATGCTTGGTTTGGTTAACTGTCTGATCTTCTATTAGGAGTATGTTATATTGCAATGTGGTGCTCAGTTAACATTTGGTTCATTTGTTGTGGTGTTTAGTTAACTGTTTGGTTCAATTCTGCAATGCGATGTTCAATTGCTGTGGCTGTATTCTGTTATTGTATACCATGTGAGGAATAAATCGAATTTGTATGCACTTAATACATGAGAAACATATACAAGTGATGTATTTCCTAGTTCTTGATCATGCTTGATTTGGATAAATGGGTTTTCCATGTGGCTTGAATTAATCTGATTAATCTGATGAATTAATCTAATGAATCTGCAAAGGTTTACAAGATGGTACTAACTATTATACCTTGCCTTTTTGTATTCCTTTGCCCCATTTCCAATATAGAGAAGATATTCATGCACATCCTTGTTTTGAGGCTTCACTGATGATTACCTCTCAAACCACCTCTGTGGTCATTAGGCGAGGAAGGTTTTCATACAACACCCATGGTTCAATATTGAAGTGTTCCTGAAGAGGTTGAAGGATGGACGGTCAATCATCCACAGGCACTGGCCTAAAGTTGCAAAGACCTTCAACATGAATGAAGGCTCAATATTCGCCTTCCACTTCAGCAGTTTTCCAGATGAGATGCATCTCTCTATGTACCGTCTATCATGCTAATTTCAAAAGGTTCTAGATGTTGCATGTGAAAATTGCTGCTGGTGCAGTTGTGTAATGGGGTAGCTGAGTGCTGAAGCTATATCATGTTGTACTCCGATGTATTTCAATTATGAAATCCTGCTTCTTTAATATGGAAATGGAATATATTATGTGCTTAATATGAATGTCAATTAGATTAGTAAATGGATTATTAATAATAGGGCAATTAGCCCGCTAATTGGCCAATTAGCTTGCTAATTGGGTTTTCCTATTGCAAACGGTTAATGAGAAACCACCGTGGGCGATGACCTCGGGCAACGCACACAGTTTCTAGGAATAAACCGTGTTGGATCAATGAACAATCACACACGACATTCTTTTCAAACCTGTTTGCGTTACGCCACCTTGTGCAAACGTTTTCCTTGTAGTGACTGTGTGGGGTGTATATACGAACGGAAACATTTAGTGGTGACTGACTATGTGGGATGTACTTACGACCGGAAATGATTTCGCTTGTATAATTGTATTTTTTTAGCACTATCGTACGTATTTCTGTATTTGAGTGCTTGCCGGTCGCACACGACCTCATTTTGCCGAGCGTGTGTGCCAGGAGGGCATATCCCCAATGGTTTCTAGGTCGTGTGGGAAGGACCCCCCTATCGCCCACATTCACTTGGCGACGGTTCTGAATGCCATCGCAGAAAGGGGTTAAAACCCGTTTGTTTAGGAGCGACGTGCACCAATGTGTTGTGGATTGATGACCACCGAAGAAACATATACACTCAAGAATGGATACTCGCAAGCTATCTAGTATAATCCTTTTATTATTCTTGAGTTATAGGGATCCCGCACTATTAAGAGGGGATCAAAGGGTTTCGTGATGGACTTGCTCAAGTCAACAACTCCTACACACAATTCCATTCCTATCCTATATACCAAATAAATCCAAAGCCAACTAGGTTCCCCAAAGTATATGATCTAACCTTTGCATACTTTTCGCCCTCCCTTTTGGTCTATCTTGGGCGGTTCTCCATGTTAGGATCTGGAGCTTTTCCATAGCTTCAAAATGAGCCCAAGATCATCAAAATCGGTGTCTGTATGAAAAAGTTATGCATGTTTCGGTTTTGGGGTTCCTGCTGTTTTTTATGGGCCGGACATCCGGGACTTGGCCGAATGTCCGGGCTCCCGGGATGCCCCAGAAATCTGGTCGTCCATGTACAGAAACTTTGCTGAAATGTTGGTCGTTTATACGTCCATTTTGCATCATGCTCTTATATCGATATTTATTGCATTATGGACTGTTATTACACGTTATGTCACAATACTTATGCCTATTCTCTCTTATTTTACAAGGTTTACATGAAGAAGGAGAATGTCGGCAGCTGGAATTCTGGGCTGGAAAAGGAGCAAATATTAGAGACCTATTCTGCACAACTCCAAAAGTCCTGAAACTCCACGGAAGTTATTTTTGGAAATAATAAAAAATATTGAGCGAAGAAAATACCAGAGGGGGGCCACCCACCATCCACGAGGGTGAGGGGCGCGCCCTACCCCCTGGGCGCGCCCCTGCCTCGTGGGCCCCCTGGCAGGCCTCCGGTGCCCATCTTCTGCTATATGAAGTCTTTTACCCTGGAAAAAAATCATAAGCAAGCTTTCGGGAAGAAACACCGCCGCCACAAGGTGGAACCTTGGCGGAACCAATCTAGGGCTCCGGCGGAGTTGTTCTGCCGGGGAAACATCCCTCCGGGAGGGGGAAATCATCACCATCGATCCTCTCATCGGGAGGGGGTCAATCTCCATCAACATCTTCACCAGCACCATCTCCTCTCAAACCCTAGTTCATCTCTTGTATCCGGTCTTTGTCTCAAAACCTCAGATTGGTACCTGTGGGTCACTGGTAGTGTTGATTACTCCTTGTAGTTGATGCTAGTTGGTTTATTCGGTGGAAGATCATACGTTCAGATCCTTTATGCATATTAATACCCATCTGATTATGAACATGAATATGATTTGTGAGTAGTTACGTTTGTTCCTAAGAACATGGGAGAAGTCTTGCTATAAGTAGTCATGTGAACTTGGTATTCGTTCGATATTTTGATGAGATGTATGTTGTCTCTCCTCTAGTGGTGTTATGTGAACGTCGACTACATGACACTTCACCATTGTTTGGGCATAGAGGAAGGCATTGGGAAGTAATAAGTAGATGATGGGTTGCTAGAGTGACAGAAGCTTAAACCCTAGTTTATGCGTTGCTTCGTAAGGGGCTGATTTGGATCCACATGTTTCATGCTATGGTTAGGTTTACCTTAATACTTCTTTTGTAGTTGCGGATGCTTGCAATAGGGGTTAATCATAAGTGGGATGCTTGTCCAAGAAAGGGCAGTACCCAAGCACCGGTCCACCCACATATCAAATTATCAAAGTAACGAACGCGAATCATATGAACGTGATGAAAACTAGCTTGACGATAATTCCCATGTGTCCTCGGGAGCGCTTTTCTCCATATAAGAATTTGTCCAGGCTTGTCCTTTGCTACAAAAAGGATTGGGGCACCTTGCTGAACCTTATTTACTTTTGTTACTTGTTACCTGTTATGAATTACCTTATCATCAAACTATCTGTTACCGATAATTTCAGTGCTTGCAGAGAATACCTTACTGAAAATCGCTTGTCATTTCCTTCTACTCCTCGTTGGGTTCGACACTCTTACTTATCGAAAGGACTACGATAGATCCCCTACACTTGTGGGTCATCAATCGTGTCTCCTGGATGTCCGGCACTTGTCCGGATGTCCGAGGCCCCAACTTTGGCCAGATGTCCGGCCCAACACAGCCACTTACACACCAACAGCCATATTTGCACTAACACTATATATAGCCTTCTTCCTCCCTGGGAGAAGGTTGAGCAACACATTCATATGAACCCTGGAACACAAAAGGCTCCCTCTCACTTCTCCTACACCAAATCTTAGATCTCGGAGAGATTCGTGAGAGTTCTTGAGAGATTTTCCAATCAAGTGATATATCCACTCCCTCTCCCTCTTGTCGCCAAAGGAATTCGTGATTTGATCAAGTCTTGAGCATTTACCCCTTGATCTTGTTACTCTTGGAGGTTGGAGACTCCTAGGTGGTAGGAGTGCTCCGGTGAGTAATCAATTTGTGATTTGCCCCCCAGAAAGTTTGTGAAGGTTTGGAGGCCGCCTCAAGGTCTAGCACTAGTGGTTGAGAAACGCCTTCGTGGTGTTGTCTCCAAGGGAGAATAGGGTGAGCCTTCGTGGCGTTGGTGTTCCTTCATGGTAACATCCACCTCTCTAACGGTGACTAGCTTCCCTCCAAGGAAGTGAACATCAGGATACATCCTCGTCTCCGTGTCTTCGGTTATCTCTAAGCCTAGCCACTACTTGTAGTTTACTTTGGTCCCTTGACCTTGCATTCACTATATATTGTTGTCCTCATTATATTGTGTTGGCTATTTCCTTGAAGATATTGTTTAGGCCTACTGTCGGTGTCAAAACCGGCGGATCTCGGGTAGGGGGTCCCGAACTGTGCGTCTAGGCGGATGGTAACAGGAGACAAGGGACACGATGTTTTACCTGTGTTGGGCCCTCTTGATGGAGGTAAAACCCTACGCCCTGCTCGATTGATATTGATATTGTGTATGTTTACAAGAGTGGATCTACCACGAGATCAAGGAGGCTAAACCCTAGAAGCTAGCCTATGGTATGATTGTAAGGGTAGTATCTCGTCGACTAGCCCGGCCTCGGTTTATATAATGCACCGAGGCCTAGGATAACAAGAGTCCTAGCCGAATCGCCGGTGGGGAGGAGTCCTTGTCTTGATCGCCAAGTCTTGTGGAATCTTCCTTGTATGCGGCAACCGTCCGGATCGCCCATGAGTATACGGCCATGGGGTTCTCGCCCAATCTAACAGATCGGGAGATGACGCGGTGAGTACCCCTAGTCCAGACACCGTCAAGAGCCCCTCGAACCGGTCTTCAAGTTAGGGACGCCTCGATTCTTCCGAACTGTTCTTCATCTTGATCGTCGGTCTTGAAAACTGGTTCAACAAATCTTCTCATCTTCGATCTTGAGGATCGCCAAATGCATTCGACGAGTTTACACGTCGGGTATCCGAGGAGCCCTTTAAGTTTACGGCCTTTATCAATGCCTTGTTATTTTTATGCCCACATCGGGTTTGAAGTTATTCCCGGAGGCAGTGTCCTCTTGCGTCCGAGCTCTAACGCGGACTACATTCGAGGTATCTTTGCAGCCGAGCACCAACGCCGATCGCTTCCCAGCTCTATCGCCGGACTATGTACCCGAGCTCCAACGCCGGACGGTATCCGAGCTCCAACGCCGGACTATGTATCCGAGCTCCAACACCGGACTGTATCTGAGGTGTCGTAAATCACCTTGGCACAAAGAAGTTTAAAGGAGTTTAGCCGAGCTTAATGCCGGAAATGCCCTCTATGGAGCCAGCCACTAGCGTCCGAGCTTTATGCCGGACTGCTTCCGAGGTGGTGCACCACCCCGAATGTGGGCTGATTTTTGTCAATATTTTTTGTTGGTGCAATTTATTCTCTGCCGAGATACATAGCCAGTATCCTCAAGGTGGGTATCGGTCTAAAACCGAGATGCACTGAAGGATGACGAAGACCGCTGATCCCGATGGCAGCTGAGATTCAGGTTGATTTGCAAAATCGGTCCGAGGATCAAGTCCTAGCTCGCGAGAATACTTGGGACACAAAAGCGGCGTGCTCAGTCCTCAAGACTCAGGTTGGGTGCGGCCGACCAACCCGAGGATCAAAATCTCCTCGGAGATCAGTATTACACTTAAAATTTTCGCATTGGATAGGCAATGCAGTAGCCCCGAGACACCGGTCGGGTGGCAATACCAGATCGGGGATCGATGTGCCCTTTAATATTTGTAAATAATAAGCCCGAAGCCCAAGAGTTCCCGAGCCTTAATGCGGGCACGGGTGGCCGAATTAAGGATCAATATCCATAGTAAAATCACAAATTATGTGTAATGACTCAATGTATCCAAGTACTTTATGTCATTAATGCTCGGATCCGCATTGTGCAAAACTTTGTTGACCGACCATCGGCTTCAACCTCCTCGACCAGTAGCCGAGGAGTGTTTGTCCTACTTTATAAAGCCTTTATGAGGTCAAAGATTTACGACAAACAAGGCAATCTGGCCATACGGTTTTATAAACAAAGGTACGCAGAGAGATATGTTATATTACTGTTTAATAGTAGAAATGTCTTCCAAAGAAAATAGTCCCGCTATCGGTTCCTTTCTTTGGGTTGTCATGCTAAGCATGATCATGAAACCTCAGCTCAATGTAAGAGCAAAATATTGAGGATTTAGTTGGGAGGCGATTATTAGCCCCGGTAGTGTTCGGCGACGATCGAGGTCAAGCAGGAAACACTTCGCCAATTTATGAATGGCCCGTCATTTAATATAGTCATCGGATCGCTGACCAGTTTACACCTATTGTGACGATCGGTTTCGGCTTTCTCCATCGAGGTGCTTGACCATGCGAGCTGGAAGCACAATTGCAGTGGTTCTCCTTTGCACACCTAGCGAACAAAGCGGAACGTAGGAGGCAAGCTCGGGAGCGGGCAACCCAACTAGTGACCGAAGACACAATTCAAACGATGCATATATAGCAATATCCGAGAATGTTTTTGCGAATCTCTAAAGGTGTCCGGCGTTGCCTGCGAGACTTGTGCTGAAAACACACAAATAGTTTAAAAGTGCCAAAAGCTTGAAAACCAAAAAATGTCGGTAAAAACATGACGTCCGAACAAGATCAAGTGTTGGTGCCAATCCGAAAATTGGACTTTGGAAAAAATGCTTCATCGTGCTTTAACTTTGCAACGACTAAGAAGAAAAACACTTAGTATGAAACGGCTCAAATAAACATAAGAGCCCCCAAGCGACTTGGGTAAAAGTTGACTATAAAATGTAAAGTGACATGTAGAATGCCTTCTAGCCGGATTGTAGATCGTTTGTCGTAGCGGACCTTTTCGCTTCAACCTCTGGACCCAATAGTCCGGAGTGTGTCCGAATACCCTCGCGGTTATAAAAACCGGGGCATGCGTGGAGACCAGGCGTAGGGGTCATTAGTGCTTTATCAGACAAGTGCCCAACTAGTTATGTTATATTACATGGTTAGTAAGAAACATCTTCCAGGGAGAATAGTTCCGTTAGGGGTTCCTTTCCCTGGGAGGCATGCCCTAAAGTGCATGTCCGGACTGCGAAAAGAGCAGAAAAACATCTGGGGCAGGTAAACAAATAGGTAAGAAATCATCTTTTAGTTCACCGACCGAGTATTCCCTTAAGAACGCTAGCTTTCGGCTTCACCGGTCGAGGTACACATCCGGCTGACCGGCAATAACAATGGCAGAGGTGCTCCTTTACCACCTAGCCGAACAATCGGGAACGAGGGGTAAGCACAGGAGCCAGCAACCCAGATTGGCCAAAACTTAAGTCATATCGATGCATATAATGGTGAATAAAAGGTACATGCGGAAGTATGACACATGTGTTGGGCATAAAGCCGGAATAATAAGCTTCTATTAAAGAAGCCCCCAGGTATAATGAGCGCGGGTAGCGCGTCAAGTGTGTGCGAACAAAGTTTCGACAAGGAAAAATTTTACAAGCAACTTTTTTCCAAAAAAGTATAATGCATGGTCGAACCGAACACAAGTTAGAAATTTAAAACTTTGAGCATGAAGGCAACTTAGCTGGTTAATGTGTTCGGTATTGACTTGATGCGGGACAAGGTTCCATCCCCCAAGCCGGTCCCGAGGTGGCGAAGCAAAGAGCTCGGCACTGTGAAGTGGTGACATAGCACGGTTAATGCAGGACGGCAGAGTGATGCCGAAGTCCCTGGCATGGGGTAATGAAGTGTTGACGAAGCCCCCCGTCCAGCCGAGGTGACGTCAAAGGATAGGCTGGATCATTTTCCTGTGCACAAAAAATAGTGCAAACCAGAGATAATAGTAATAAAAAATCGTTGCATAATAAATAATTTATGCAAAGTGAGTAATAAAAGAAATATGGCCTAGCGCTGAAATCAATGTCGATGCAGGCGGCGGCGTGATCTTGGTAAAGGCATGGCAAGGCCTGAATTCACAGTGTCGGTTCGAGTTCGGACGGCGTTCACGGACTATGTCTGGCCGACCGAACCATCATGCGACCGTCGATAATCGCGCCACCATTTGATAGACCTGTGTACATATGATGGACAAACCAGAGTAATAATTCCTTGGGAAAAATTAACCCAAACAAGCAAAAAGAAATACTAGGATTAATAGCACCTGGTTTATTTGTTGCAGCAATCCGAAGGAAGGAGATTCCCAAAAATGGGACTCGATCCGCGCACCCATTGCCTGGTCGGCTAGTGACGCCGAAGTGTCCGGAGTAGGTTGATGAAGAGATGGCGAAGCCCCCAGTCCAGCCGAGATGTCGAAGTAGGTCGGCATGATGGACACCAGCTTGAAGAAACAATAGTGCGGCCCTGCCGATGCAGGTCGTGACGTGGTCGATGCCGGCTTGATGAAGCGACCGTGCGGTGATGCCGGTATGCCCGCTCCGTGTAATCCGTGGGGCGGCGATGTTGGTGATGATTGATCCTTCGCGATGCCGGACTCTTGTTCGGCTTGTCGAGATGATGATCCAAAGAAGTTGAGCTTGGCTTAACAAAGTGACGACGTGTCTAGCGCAGGTCGGCAGCCGTGGGGCAATATTGCCGGACTGGTTTGACACCAGCATGATGTTGAAGATCATGTTCAAAAGATTTTAAAGTTAGTGGGATGTGTTGGGAACAAAACACAATACCCGTACAAAACTTCCTTCAAAAGGATGTCCTAAATCCCGTTCATAAAAAAGCGAACTCGGGTCGGATTCGCTTTGCAGAAAACAGATTGAAAAGTGATGCACTAATCGGAAGGTTCCCGGAGTTTGGACGGTCGGACCGAGCTGAAATTTTGAAGGGTGGTAGATATAGGAATTCCGCAGCCGATCAACGGTTGGAACTTCCAAAGGAAGTCCGAGCTAGAATCTGGACACCACGCCCTAAACTCGTCCGGATTCTCGTCCAGATTCAACGCGGCTCCGGTATATCGGAGATTGCCAGAGATTCCTCCATCGGAACTCGATGAAATTTTCCAGGGTTGTTGTAGACTTAATTCCTCACAATTCCACCAAAGCAATCGTTAAAACGACGCTTGAAGAGGCGGTGGCAGCGGACACAAATCCGCTGTCCAGAAAAACAGTACGGTCGCCCTAGGGCAATGTTGACGTTGAGCCCCCGGGCTCCCTGGATGATTCCTCCATGATCTTGATAGAGATCGGAGTTGATGTTGATGAAGGCCCTCATCTTAACATGACGATCGGAGATAGGGCGCAATCCTTGGTCGAACCAAGGTGACCAGCCGAGCTGGTGACGAAGATGTCGAAGTTGCAGTTGACCTGCGGGCGAGCCATCGACCTTTTGCCGGACACACAGCGGAACTCTCAATGAAAGTACCAATGTCGGTGTCAAAACCGGCGGATCTCGGGTAGGGGGTCCCGAACTGTGCGTCTAGGCGGATGGTAACAGGAGACAAGGGACACGATGTTTTACCCAGGTTCGGGCCCTCTTGATGGAGGTAAAACCCTACGTCCTGCTCGATTGATATTGATATTGTGTATGTTTACAAGAGTGGATCTACCACGAGATCAAGGAGGCTAAACCCTAGAAGCTAGCCTATGGTATGATTGTAAGGGTTGTATCTCTGTCGACTAGCCTGGCCTCGGTTTATATAATGCACCAGAGGCCTAGGATAACAAGAGTCCTAGCCGAATACGCCGGTGGGGAGGAGTCCTTGTCTTGATCGCCAAGTCTTGTGGAATCTTCCTTGTATGCGGCAACTGTCCGGACTGGCCCATGAGTATATGGCCATGGGGGTTCTCGGCCCAATCTAACAGATCGGGAGATGACGCGGTGAGTATCCCCTAGTCCAGGACACCGTCACCTACACTTTATATCCCGCAATTCATACTTGCTACCATTGATATATCTTGTGTTTAGTGTGAATTGCTAACTTGTGTCATACACTTACATATCTTGTGATATTGCTCAAGTAAGTTTGTGTAACTTACTTGTGCTTGTTAGTATCCTTGTTGTGCTCACCTCATTTACATTAAGTTGTTGGTGCACTTAGTTGAGCCTAGTATATTTAGGATTTGTGCTTGAAAAGTATCTGTTTAGTTTATTTCTGCATTAGGTTAATGACAAATCCGTAGAAGTTTTTAAATCGCCTATTCACTCCCCCCCCCTCTAGGCAACATTGTGGCCCTTTCAATTGGTATCAGAGCTAGGTTTCTCTTTATTAGGCTTCATCGCCTAGAGAGTATCAATCTCGACTAGTGATTTAGTGCACAACAACACTTTTGATTTGGATCGCACAAATTATCACCTATGAAGAATTTGCATGCTTTATCACTTCCGGGCCATGGGTCCAAATGCTTTGCGAATTGTTCTTGTAGGAATTTCTATTGCAAAGGATGGGCTTTCTCCATCTATTCAGGATATGTATCTTGATTATGATACTTCTCTTGTCATTCATCAAGCGTTAACCTTTGAAGTGTTTAAGGCGGTCACGACTTGCAAGTCAGCTCATGGTACTTGGACCAAACTTTAAAATATAATATGGTGGGTCCAATCTTGATGAAGATAATATTCTGTTGGGGGAGTTGATGGAGGAGTTCTCCACATTTTTAAATCATGAAGAGCTCTCTATTGCTTCCACCTCTGATTACTTGCACACTTCAATATCTTCCACTTCACCAACATGTGGCATGCCACAAGGTAATGACATGGTGAGTAAAGAAATATCTTGTGATGATGGTGTTAATCTCATTAGTGATGCTCTTGCTTGTGTAGATGCTAGTGATGTATATTCTCTGGACTTGAGCATATCTATCACCACAAGTAGTATAAATTATTGTGTTGATAGTCCAGCATATTCGATAAGAATTCCTCAACAAATGTTTGTGATGATATGCTTGATCTCCCGTGTTGCCATGATAGAAATGCTTTGGTTTCTTCTAGTTGTTCTATGACTAACAGTGTAGATGACATCAAGAAATATGAGTCACGCTTTATTGAAGAAGAACCCTCTTCTCCAAAATAATCATCATCAGCCTCCTTTGTTCACATGTGCCTCATGGCAAAAGGTAATGATGAGGTATCATCTTATTTTAGCGATAGCGATAATAGTTGTAATGAGGATGATGATGATGATGATGACTTGACTCAAAATCTCTATGAGATTGGGAAAACGCTTCATAGAGCTAAAAATAACACTTATAAAAGGTTCCAAGATGTTTTTTCTTGCTTTGAAAAATTTAATGATTTATTTCTTAATGAGCGAGCTAAAAGTGAACAACTTGAACATGAACTTTCTAAGGCTCATGAAACACTTAGTGACTTGAGGTCTTCAAAAGAAGAGATTAGAGTTACTCAGTGTAAGCTTAAAGAGGATTTTGAGCTCCTTCTCCTTGAATGCAATAGTGTCAAGGGAGAGCTCATAAAACTCTCAAAGTCTCATGAGGAGCTTCAATCAACTCATGAGAAGTCACTAAGTGCTACTTGCCCCTCTCATATTGATAATGATGTTTGTGCTACTAACTAGATTTCATGTGAAGCATCAATTTTGAAGGAGAGTGCTCAACTTGCTTTGCTAACAAGAAATTATGGGAAATTGGAAGAAAGTCATGAAAAGCTCTCGGGCACTCATGAGGATCTTTTAATCTCTCATAGTAAGCTAAAGGTAGCTCACGAGGCTATGCTCATCGAGGTAAAATCTTGTGAGTCTCATGTGAACATTAGCACATCTACTCTAAATGCTTTATTGCCATGTGCTAATCCTTGCAATTCATCAACCTCTCATATTATATCCACTCATGATGAATTTCTCACCTTGTCTTGTTGCTCTAACCATGAAGTTTCTACGTCCACTAGTCCTCTTGTTTCTAGTGTTGAGACTAACCATGTAGAGGAAATTAATGAACTCAAGGCCCAAGTCACTAGTTTTAAGAAAGACTTGGAAAAGTGTGATGTTGGACATAATTTCACTCCAACAAGAAGAAGTCCAAGAACAAGAAGAAGGGACAAGGGCAATACAAGAATTCAGCCAATATTACTTGCTTCAAGTGCAAAAAGATTGGACATCATGTGAGATCTTGTCCATTGAAGAAAAGGCCTTATAATGAGAAGCTACATGGGAAGCGGCCTCAAGCTCAATCTCAAGTTAAAGAACGGCCATTATCCATGATGAAACATGTTATTGCTCCCCAAGTTGAGAAAATAAAGAAGAGAAAAGGGATGAAATGTTGCTATGTTTGTCGTCAAAAGGTACACATAGCTTCATCATGCCCCAATGGTAATATATCTAAGCCTCCTATAGTCAATAATCATTATTCGCTAAGGAAGGATATTGTTGGCAATGTGTTTGCCAAGTTTGTGGGTGCCCAAAGTGGTTTGGAAGTGGATAAGACCATTTGGGTTTCCAAGCCTATTGTTGCTAACTTCTTAGGACCCTACTTGGTTGGGGACCATCAAGCTCAAACTTGATCAATAGGTGTGTGGAGGGCATTGGAGACTTGGTTGGTTCATGAAGAAAAATGATTTTCGCCTTTAATTATGGTTCAAGCCAAGTCAAGAAAATTATCATCATATTTGTCATTCCAATGCCTCTCTTGGTGGTAACTTTTATATATTGTCTACATTGAAAGTTACTAGTCCATTGCATGTTTAGGTATGGCACCTAGTTCTTGTATATGTTGTGCCTCATAGTATGCTTAATTTGTGTATCTAGCATGTGTTGGTTTATATGCACATCATATATTTGTGTGTATAGTCTCGAGCCGTCATTACATCTTAGTTGCATCTTATTGGGCTCTTTTGAGATATTAATGGATCATCACATTATGGGGTAGTGTTATCCTCTACGCACATCACAAACCTAAAATGTGTATATATATGGGATACCACCTAGTATTTATAGTGTAAGATTATCTAGTTACTATGTGGTATGTCAAGTTCATTTGAAATTCAAATTATCACCCATTGATTATCTTTAGTTGGATTTCATATGCCTCTTATTTACAATACATGGGTTTTCACATTATGGGGGACTGATATGCTTTGTGCGTATCACAATCCATGTGAATGTGAACAATTGAGGATTTCCACTCTAATTTATATTGTTAGATTACCTTATATCTTTGTGGCTTGCTTTTGCAATAAGTTCCCAACTACATCAATAGCTTTTTGGTGTGCATCCTATGGACTTGTTTGCGTATATCATTCTTGCGGTTTTCCCCATGAGTTTCTTAGCAATTGTATTTGGGAAATCGTTTGATTCAAGCCTTTCCAATTGTTGCTCTGCATGATTATCTATCTAATTGGAAGGTTAATAATATGCTATCCAAGCATTGTGTTTATTTCTAAACTCTCATGTTATGCTTGTGTTAGTATAGATGATCATGTACTTATTTGGTTTCTACACCGAAGGATAACTCGAAAAACCATTTTGTTCGAGTTCATCTTATTGGTTTGTATGGAGTTATGGAAGTTTGTTATCTCATTGTTTATAGTGTCCCTTGAGTGAGATATTCCTATGAGTATGTGTGTAATGCATATCTTATATATATGTTCATTGGTTTTGCTTGGTTCATGTGTTGAACTTTGTGCACTATCATATGTTGATTTGTCACTTTGATTCATTTTGGACAACATGAATGATTAGTGATGTTATTGGAAGTATTAACAGTTATGTGTTCATTTGTTCAAATTTGTATCTCTTTAGATTTTGATAGGCTTGTGCATGCATATTTACTATGTGTAAATTTTCATGCCTTGTTTGCTTTAAATTGATCCAATATATATGGTATATCCATCAATTTCTTAATACCTAAGATGTGCATGAAATTCAAATTCATATCGATATGCATATATTTAAGTGGTTTTACCCTATGTTTAGTAGTTATGCTAACTACTTAGAACCCAATAAGTTTGGAGACCATATTGTACTTAAATTATTTTAGGTACATTTGAGAAGCATTGGGTGCTTGGCTTATTCATGAAGGGGGTGACACAATGAGGAAAATTAGAACCAAGCTTGGGCATTTTATTGATCTACGACTTCATACCAATGTTATCACGGTAACAAGTATTTACTTCATGCATATATATAGAAATGGGGTCAACGTTGTGTAGGTTGCATCATGGCATGATTAGTACTTGTTAAAAGTTGAGCTTCTTGCATGTTCTTAAAAAGTTACTTTATTGCAATTGTGGGACATTCGAGAAGAAGCATATAGTGGGGATCTATGAAATTAGATTCATGATTCACTTATCCCAAAATATGTCAATTAAGCAATTTATTGCATATCAATTCCTCAATTGTTCTCTCATGTGTAATTTTGATAAAATTACAAAAACACTCTATTTGCTTGTGGTATTTGCTATCTTACTTTGTAATTCATTGTTATGCAAATGAGATCAATTTGTGCCATGCGCTTTGTGTCATGTGCCTTGCTCTTATACTAGGATCACAGTTGTATAATAATGGATTCACTTGTGGGTATCAAGTTCTTATCAATTGAGTCTTTTGTGTATGCAAGGTTCTTTGTGGATACATATCATGTTTATTATTGGCCTATTGGAAATTTTATACATGTGAAAGTTCATATGCTTTCTTGATATCATTTATTCCTTATCGGCCACTTTGTTGTTTCCTTTTATTCTTATGGTGGTTTCGGTAAGAAGTTGTGGCATGAGTGCTTGTATGTTTTGCATATAATCTTGCGCACTCGTGTGTTTTGAATGTATTTTGGACACATTCTTATGATGATGATCAAATTGGGTATTCATATTATATCTTGTCCATAATTTGTTCTTTGGATCTTTTTGAAAAGTTTTTCTCACATGCCAAATGCTTATTTTCGTACCATAATATCTTGGTGCATTCTATAGATCCTGAGCTCCTCAAAATTTTCATCATTGAATATGTGCGTTTAATTTTCACTTACATTTTGTAATATGCACACATTAATGAGGAACTCATAATATATATTGGCTTCTAGGTTGTTCCCATTTTGGCATTTGTTGCCAATGGGGGAGAATTTTAGAGGGTTTAAGATAAGTATTTTAAGTGCTTGTTGGTTTAAGATAAGTATTTTAGGTGCTTGTTGTCATTCATGCTTATCTACCCTGGTTATATATGTTTGTTGCATGAATGAATATATACAGAAAACTCCACCTAGTGTATGTGAACCAATATATGCAAGGAAATTCAAAGTTCATTCACACATGCATATATTGTGGGGGAGCTTGCTCTATATATTGTGGTTCTACTAACATCAAATACTTGTGCAGTGCTTCGATGTTTGTGCACCAAGTGTGATAAACTCAAGTATCTTTGTGACACTTGATGCTATCAAAACTATACCAAGTATACAATTTATCCTCGGGTAAATTGCATACTTGTGTTAAAATTCATTATATAAACCCTCTTGTTGAGATTGTCATCAATTACCAAAATTGGGGAGATTGAAAGTACATGTAGTCCCCATGTGTGGTTTTGGTAATTAATGACAATCTTTATAGACTAATGTTTGAATTGAGACATACACGTGAAGGAAATTTCCTTTTGCAATGCATGAAGAATACTGGATGAATTGAAGGATGAAATCCATCAACACAGATATATGCATTGAGACTTGATAATGAATGAAAATTCCTATGAAGAAATAATGGCGTCAAGTTATATATGAAGGCTTGTTCCTTGGGCTATGCAAGAAGGATATTGAATGGATTCGGAATGAATGCCATATACATATAGTTGCACATCAAGATTGTGATCAATGATCTAATAAAATATGATCAAGATGAATTCCATGTGACGAACAAGATATGATCTGTATGGAGTTCATTGAAGGATGTCAGAGGTCTTCATGCTTAGGATTATGGGGGTGAGCCATGATGGATCATGATTTTGAGAGAATGATTAAAGAGAAGAATTCTACATATGGCTTGAAGATAGGATCATGATGAGCTCATATGTTGAGTCATGGATGATCATTTCTTGAAGCAAGTAATTCATGTGAAGATTTCGTTGTGCCTCTCAAGAGATTGTGATGGAGCATGAATAAAAACAAATGATGGACAATATGGTATTCATGGATAAAATCTATATGGTCATATGATAATTGAGACATGGGTAATCATGTCTTGAAGAAATGAAGCATAGTGAAAAATCCAGTATGGCCTTCAAGACATCAAGATTGAGCATGGGGTAAAGATAAAGGTTGACCAAGATAGAGATCAAAGAATCAAACTCTAAATGGTCAACACACAAGTGCAAATGATGCATCACATATGATCTTGTGGTATGATAAGAAACTGTCAATTGCACTTTTTGTACTAACCCATGTTATGTGTTGTCTATATTTATGAGGGTTAGGTTATACTCATGGGATCGCATCGAGAGAAATATTCCAAGTGCCCATGATATGATGACATCAAGTGTTCATGATCATGGTTGACAAGGGTAAGTTCAAGATAACCATCCCGAAGGATTACATGGTTGAAGCTTATGGATGATCACCTGATGGACAAGTGAAGATGAATACAAAGCAAAGCTTCCCACATTGTGTATGGAAGAGCTACTTGAAGACTTCACCAATGTCTTGCCTTCAACTTGAGCCAAGAAGAAACATCAAGACCAACATCAATCTCAAGTGAAAGGCTCGATTCCAACGGTAATTGCCTTTGGCTCCTAGGTGCATATGCACCCATTGTCGAAATACACATTTTGAAAAGTTGAAAAATTCGAAACAAAAATCCCGCGTGTATATCCGGACATTTATGTGTGTGCACAAGGTTTCAGTGAAAAATGACATTTTTTGTGGTTTATGTAAAAAAGACAATTTCGGATGCTTCATTCTAACTATTCACGAGGCATTTCTTTATCTTTTTTACACAAGCCACAAAAAACATCATTTTTCACCGAAACCTTGTGAACGCACATAAAATGTCCGGATATCCACGTGGGATTTTTGTTCCAAATTTTTTAACTTTCCGAAACGTGTATTTCGACAATGGGTGCATATGCACCTAGGAGCCAAAATGCCGCTCTTCGATTCAATGGTATTAGTTCCTTTGACGTTAGTGTTGTGGATTGATGACCACCGAAGAAACATATACACTCAAGAATGGATACTCGCAAGCTATCTAGTATAGTTATTTTATGATTCTTGAGGTATAGGGATCCCGCAATATTAAGAGGGGATCAAAGGGTTTCGTGATGGACTTGCTCAAGTCAACAACTCCTAAAGACAATGCAATTCCTATCCTACATACCAAATAAATACAAAGCCAACTAGGTTCCCAAAAGTATATGATCTATCCTTTGCATACTTTGCACCCTCCATTTTGGTTTATCTTGGGTGGTTCTCTACGTGAGGACCTGGAACTTTTACATCGCTTCAAAATGAGCCCAAGTTCATCAAAATCGGAAGTCCGTATGAAAAAGTTATGCATGTTTCAGTTTTGGGGTTCCTGTTGTTATTTTATGGGCCGGACATCCGGAACTTGGCCGGATATCCAGGCTCCCAGGACGCCATGGATGTCCGGGATCCTCCCGGAAATCCGGCCATCCATGTACAGAAACTTTGTTGAAATGCTGGTTGTGTCTCCCGGATGTCCGGCACTTGTCGGGATGTCCGGGGCCCCAACTTTGGCCAGATGTCCGGCCCGACACAGCCACTTACACTCCAACGGCCATATTTGCACTACCACTCTATATAGCCTTCTTCCTCCCCGGGAGAAGGTTGAGCAACACATTCATATGAACCCTAGAACACAAAAGGCTCCCTCTCACTTCTCCTACACCAAATCTTAAATCCCAGAGAGATTCGTGAGAGTTCTTGAGAGATTTTCCAATCAAGTGATATATCCGCACCCTCTCCCTCTTGTGACCAAAGGAATTCGTAATTTGAGCAAGTCTTGAGCATTTCCCCCTTGATCTTGTTACTCTTGGAGGTTGGAGACTCCTAGGCGGTAGGAGTGCTCCGGTGAGGAATCAACTTGTGATTTGCCCCCGGAAAGTTTGTGAAGGGAATCTGCCTCAAGGTCTACCACTAGTGGTTGAGAAACGCCTTCATGGTGTTGTCTCAAAGGGAGAATAGGGTGAGCCTTCGTGGCGTTGGTGTGCCTTCGTGGTAACATCCACCTCTCTAACGGTGACTAGCTTCCCTCCAAGGAAGTGGACATCGGGATACATCCCCGTCTCCGTGTCTTCGGTTATCTCTAACCCTAGCCATTGCTCAAGTAAGTTTGTGTAACTTACTTGTGCTTGTTAGTATCCTTGTTGTGCTCACCTCATTTACATTAAGTTGTTGGTGCACTTAGTTGAGCCTAGTATATTTAGGATTTGTGCTTGAAAAGTATCTGTTTAGTTTATTTTCGCATTAGGATAAAGTCAAATCCGTAGAAGTTTTTAAATCGCCTATTCACCCCCCCCCCCTCTAGGCGACATCGTGGTCCTTTCACCACTCACGAGGCCCGTTCTGATGGAGCCACTTTCATGGAATGACCATTTTGCCCCTACCATCGATTAGCCCTTTCCGGAGCATCATTATTCCGCGAGATCTTTTCAACCAGGACATCACACTTCTTCCCGATGACCTCCTCGGTCCGAAGACGAGCCAATCATTTGATGTACCCTAAGTGTTCACTATGTGTTATTCTTGCAAGTTGGTAGTTTTAAACTTGTGCTTGTTTATGCTCGCATACTTTTGCTCAGATAAAATGCTTATGTTGTTTACTTGGTTGCACGTTATGATATTGATATTAGACCGCCAATGGCTCTTATGTAGAGCTAATTTGGATCTAAGTTGATATGCTTTCATACTGTTGTACATTTCTCTATCAGGTGTATGACTAACATGGTCAGGTGAAATGCACTTGAGGTAACGGTAATGAATGGGAAACTAATAATAACAACCTCCTCTACCGTCTAGATCGAGTCATAGTGCCACTGAGTTGGAATCCCTCGTGCGACCACATTTGTATTTATAGGAAAGCCCTAGCTCGGTTTATACTTATGAATTTTAAGCGTATCACAAAAGAGGGATGGTTGGATAGTCAGTATTTCCGGAGCTGGTATGATTGCGTGTTAGAAAGTATTGCATCCAGGAGTGGATGAGTTGTGCCACGAGGTGGTAGGGCCCTAGTTTCTCTCTCCTAAGACTATCATGTGGGTAGTACGTGGTGTGATAAGAGTGTAGGCCAACTCCACCGCGCGACCCCAAACGGACGTCCGTTTTGTCCGAATTCTGTCTGTTTGGGTAGGGCAATGGGGTCGTGTCCGGGCCTGTCCTGGGATGCGGTGGCCGTGCGCCCAGCGCGCGGCCGCATCCGTTTGCCCCATCCCGTCCGACAGGGCCTAAAATGCCCATATTTCATATGAAAACAAGTTTGCACGTCCAAATATTAATTGTTTGAAAATTAAAATAGTTTTACAACTCAATCGAAATTGTCTCTAATAAAGATAGTTTTACAAGCAAATCGAAATTGTCTTGAATGAACATAAAACAAACTAGTACATCTATTGGTTACCAATATGCTCCCACACGTGCTCAACCAAGTCATTTTGAAGAGCCTTATGAGTGTGCCAATCACGCAGCTCGCGATGGAACTGGACAAACTGATCAAACGTGGCCGGTTCTTAGTGCAGGGGCTCAACATTGTCACCTTGAAAATCAAATCCTTGGTCGAAGATACTGTCATCACGCTCGTCCTCGACGATCATGTTGTGCATGATCACACAAGATCATCACCTCCCAAAGCTTCCTTTCATCCCATGACAAAGGCAGGTATCAAACGATGCCCCATCGGGATTGAAGCACACCAAAAGCACGTTCCACATCCTTTCTAGCACTCTCTTGCATTTGGGCAAATCGCTTTCTCTTCTCACCTTGGAGCTTCGAGATTGTCTTCACAAAAGTTGACCATCGAGGATATATACCATCGCCTAGATAGTATCCTTTGTTGTCTTGGTGGCGTTGATCTCAAAGTTGACAGGTGGGGAGCGCCTTCGCAAGCCTCGCGAAGGCGGAGAACGTTGCAGACGTTGATATCATTGTGAGAACCTGCCATGCCGAAGAAAGAATGCCATATCCGAAGATCATGCGATGCCACCGCTTCTAATATGACAGTGCACTCGCTGACATGCCCCTTGTACTGGCCCTGCCAAGCAAATGGACAGTTCTTCCACTCCCAGTGCATACAATCTATGCTGCCAAGCATGCCTAGAAAGCCTCTAGTTGTGTTGGTCGCCAACAATCTCTTTGTATCAGCGGCAGTTGGCTGCCTCAAGTACTCTGGGCCAAACACCTCGATCACAGCCTGGCAGAACTTGTACATTGACATCAGACATGTTGTCTCGCTCATACGCACGTACTCATCCACCAGATCGCTTGGAATTCCATACGCAAGCATGCGGACGGCCGCGATGCATTTCTGGTAAGAGGAGAACCCAAGCTTGCCAATTGCACTCGAAGTATGGGTCATGAGCAACCACTCCCTCTCGGATACGATTGAACACATGCCTTGCCATTCGAAAACGGCGACGGAATTTATCCGGCTTGAAGAGCGGTTTGTTGGAAAAGTAATCAGCATAGAGCAGGGTGTGGCCTCTCTCCCTGTTGCGGTTCAGGTTGGGAGCACGGCCAGGGACTGACCCCCTGTAGCGTGGAAGCTGCCGTTGAATGTGGTCGTGAACGACCAGTGCAGCCACCACAAGATCTTCATCATTCGACGATGAATCGTCCGATGAACAAAGGAAGTGGTGGAAGAAAAACTCGTCTCCACTGTCCATACCTTTGTGGGCAAAATGCCGAACACCTTGCGGTCGTGCTGGCGAAGAGGCCGCGATGATCACCTCCACGCAGCAGGGGTGGTTGTCGGCCGGCTACTGGCCGCTCTGGAGCCGTCGGAAGCTGCCGCGGCCGCCGTGGTACGTCGCCGGCGGTCGTGTCTCCTCTGCCACCGGCAAAGACGGCGACGGCCAAACCTCCTCCGAACGACGGCCAAAACTACGGCGAAAGCGCGGGCGTGATGGCGGCCATGTCTACACGTAATTTGGTATGGACGGCCGGGGGCTGCGCGGTGAGGAGGCGGTCGGAGAATAGCGGCGGCGTCGGCGGCGGGGCGGGGCGGGAGACAGAGGGTCGAAGCGTTGGGAGGGAGGGACTGCTAGTGTCCCCGACAGGCGGGCCACGGGAGGGACAAGGGCGTGCGTCGCGGCCGTCCACGCGCGTCCGTTTCACCCCAAACCGAGCGCAACTTTGGGCCGGGGATGGGTCGAAAACGGACGGATTCCAGACATTTGTCCGTTTGAGGCCGCGCGTTGGGCCGCGCTATCCGTCCGTTTTACCCCAAACGGACGCACCCGTACAAGATAGGGTCGCGCGGTGGAGTTGACCTCACGCTATAGAAGGGATTTATTGGACTATTGTCCATACTGTGGGTACAATGCACATCCTCTGCAGAGCATAAAATCTATCAAGAGTAGCCGCATCCTCGGTATTGGACATAGTTCGTACTAGGTCACACTATTTGGTCTCGTCGAATTCAAAGCTATAAATGAAATATGAAACTGCTAAAAACTACCCGTGGAAAGATGAGGTATGTCAGACTTATAGTGGAATGGCCTTGACATCTGTGTATGTCAGGATATTGAGGATAAGCCACTAGATGGCTATGAGAAAGATGGTCGGAGGACCACAAGGAAGTAAGAGATGGTCGTGCAGCGATCATGTTAATGACTTGGACACCATGTTGATTTGTGCTTTATCTTGATCATATTGTAGGTATTTCAGTTATTTATCTTTATAGTTATTCGCACCCTAATAGTTAGCATTGTTAAGATAATTGATAGATGTTTGTAACAGCCCAAGACAGAAACCTCATTATTTTTGTGATATGTTCTTGCTTGTGATGTTTGATTATTTTGTTTTTGCATCATGCATCATGACCATCTTTGCTTCGGTGTTTGCATATTTATTTTTTGTCGTTATGATCTAGTGTGAACCCCATCATCTTCTTGCGTATTCATTTGCGTCCGGGGCCCAATTCATATCCAAACCAAACCATGATCAAGTGCTCAAACCCTTCGTTAGCTTCTTTCCTCTTTCTCTAATTTTTGCAAGTGACATTTTCATGTTCCAAAGATTGTTCAATATTTTCCTATAAATCCTAGATCAAGCCAAGACCACCTCCTCCAGTTTTAAGATCATTTGGGAGTGTTTTGGTTGGGCTAAGGATTTATTCAAGCTTGAATTATTTTCAAACTTGTTTGAATTTGTAGTCTCTAAAAATTTCCAGAGCATTTTTATTTAAATAGTGTACTTTTCCAGGAGTCTGGGGATATATTTTTATCTCTCAGCTCTTTCGCCTAAACCCCCTGTTAGTTTTCTTCTAATTCTGTGTATGTTGAAAACAGAAAAGAAGAAGAAATCAAAACAGGAAGAAAACCTTACCTGAGCCCAGCCGAGCCGGAGCCCAACCCACCTGAACCTCTTGCTCTCTCCTGCCTGGTAAATTCCAGTCATGCACTGGACCGGCCCCACCTGTCATCCCCCCACCGTGCACCTTTTCTTCCACCTCGATCACATCTCTCTCACACAGTAACTCTCGGCGAGGAGCACACATGGCCACCATGGCCACGGCACCGCGCCAGCTCGTCCTATTAAACCCCCACGCCTCGTCCTAGGGTTCGCCCCTCCTCCTCTCTTCCTCCTCGCGCCGCCGGCAGGTAAGCAGCCAGTTCCACCGCGCCTCATCCCCCAAGCCCGACGCCATGGCCGGGAGGAGCCGGGGCTCTCCTCCGGCGTAGAAAGCTCGCCGGCGACTCCTTCTTCCTCCACGCGCATCGCGACGCCGCTGCGACTCCGTTTCGCGTCCTCCCCGATCCGGATCGCCGCGCCCTGTCTACCTCCCCTGCTTCATCTTCTTCACGGAGCCGAGCTTCACCACGATCAGCGCGTAGTCGAGTCTTCTCCGTCGCGTCTCCGGCCGCCTCGTCTTTTCCTACGGGACCTAGGTGAGCAGCCGCTCCTCCCAGCCCCTCTCGAGGCCAGGGCCGCCCTGGACGACCATGGCAGCGAGCTCAAGCTCGTTGCCCTGCCTCATTCGCGCACACGCACACACTCAGCACCCGCGCCTCCTCATGCACACACGCGCTCGCCGCGCCTCGCGCACACCCGCACCATGCGCAGCAGCACGCCCGCCTCGCCCGCGTGCCTTGCACTGCCTCGTCTCGCATGCCCCATTTTCTCTTCCTGGCCAGCGCTTTTTCCATGGCCCCGAGCCGAGCAACGCTCGAGCTCGAGTGCCCCGCAGCCCTCTGCTTGCCCGCGCTCACCCGCACATGCGTGCGTGCCCGCGCACGTACAGCAGCTCTCCCGCAAGCCGCGCCGTGCCCACACAGCTCCTGTCGCCGCTCCTCGCCATGTTGTGCCGCGCCCGAGTCGAGCACGGGCTCCTGCTCGAGCGTTTGCACGCGCGCGACCGAGACAGGTCGCATCTTGTTTCATTGTTACTTTGGGGAGAAAGGTGGTTGTTTTATCTTGTGTGGTGATTTCTGGATGATATCATTGGTTGTTTATCTTAATCTTGTTCATGCCAGGCCACTAACTGCTACTCGTTTTCCTCTCAATGGTTTTCCTCTTCAGAAACAGTTGTTAGCCAAGATGTGGGTGTTCAACATATTGGGATCTTTCTGGGATCTTCTGATCAAGATACGCGCGTTCAAGATGTTTGGATCTTTCAAGGATCTTCTGATAAAGATGTTGGCATTCATCGGCGGCGTTACGAGTCTGTTTCTTGTGGGTAACAGCGTCTCGGATCCATCACCAGTGATTGAGGCACTCCGCAGCCTCAACGCAACATCCATAACGTGCGACGCCAAACAAGTGGCTCATCACTACAAGAACCTGGCCTTCGATGTTACTTTTCTCTCCATCGCAATGGCCCTCGCAGCTTGTATTGTTTATCTTGTCAAGATCATCGTTGATGCCGGTGCCCATGAAGAAGAGCAGGAGCAACGCGAGGCCGATCCCGCTGTTGCCGCGCAGGCTGCCATTGATCGCACCCTCGCGACTGATGCTTCTAAGGCCGCCTCGGATGCCGAAGCAGAGGCTGTCCAGGCCGAAGCGGACGCCAAGCGCGTCGCCGCGGAGATGTGCGCCGCCTTCGACAACGCCCTCAAGGTCAAAGAGATCGCCAGATCCGACGCCAATCAGGCAATCGAAGCTGCCCAAGCTGCCGATGAGAATTTGGCCCAAGCCAAGGCCAACCCTGTCGACGACGTCGTTGCCTCGCAGAAGAATATCGTGGACTTGGAGATGGCTGCCGACGAGGCGGCCAAGGCGTCAACTCAGGCCGAGGAGACAGCTGCAAAGGCGGACAAGGATCTCGACTTCATCGACAAGGATCTCAAGCAAGCAAACGACGAGGTGAAGCGGAAGACTGATGCGACTCGGGCTGCCAAGAAACACGCCGAGGCTGCAAAGAAGACCGCCGACGCCGCCAAACCCAAGACCGGTATGGCCCGTTTCCCTCTCTGGAAGAGGTTGATTCTGCGTTTGCTGTTTCAGTTTGCCATCACAGTATGCTTGTACGCTTGTGTTGTCGCAATCTTTTCTTTCACGGAGCTGCTTGAGTACAAGACTGATTGTGTTCGCTTCGAGGGCGATTCAGGGAGTCGCCATGTTACCCTTACAGCCTTGTCAGTCTGCAAGTACATGTTGTTTGTGGCATTCTGCTGCCTCCATCTCATGATCTTTGTTGGGGCTTGTTTCAAGGATTGAGTATGGCAGATGTAGAGATGATGATGAAGCAGTGTTCCCGCGTTGTGTTGTTCGTCGTGTACCTCGTAATTTAGAAGAGCTTCGTTTACCGTTTCAAGTCGTAGCATTGAACTATGCTGATCAAGAATGTGACCAGTTACAGCTGTGACATTAATTATGTTTGCTATTGTGTACTGCACTACTCCGTGCTTGCTTTCTTAGTTTTCTGTGAATATCATCATTGTATGCGTTCAGTTGAAGAATCGAGGTTGCATCACTGATGTGCCCTTGCATGTCCGGTAATCCTTTGTTCCATGTTCATAATCTTGCATTCTGATGTGTCCTACTGGACAAATGAGCATCAACCCTACAGCCTGTTATAACTTAGCAGAGCAAACACGCACACCACTTTTTGGGTTCAAGGGATTTCATACTATGAATTTGGTTTGAAGGGATTCCATAGGAATTTTGAGGATCCTGATCCATAGAATTTTTTTCCCTGTGAAAATCCTTTGTGTCACAGGGGTATAGGGTGACCAAACTTTGGAAACACTAAAAGAAAAACAAGCAACTACGTCGTCCCAGTGCAAGCGCGCATCTGAAAACTTCGGCCTACGCCCAATCTTCTTGTCACTAAGATGCCACTTTTGACAGGTGCCGCGCCACGTCGAAAGGTGCCGTGCGATTTGAACATACTCCCTCCGTTCGAAAATACTTATTAAAGAAATTGATGTATCAAGATGTATTTTAGTCTTAGATATATTCATTTTTATCCATTTTTTTAACAAGTATTTTCAGATAGAGGGAGTAGTTATCGGTCCACCGCGAAACATTTTTACATTGTGAGCACATGGGCAAACATGACCAAAACATGCTATTTATCGACTTCCACATAGACTACATTAGAGCAACAATAAACCACTCACAGACATTGGGGCAACTCGAACGCAGAGCACCGCAATGCCGCCAAATGTCTAGACCTTGTAGTTCGGACAATTTTCGCCTCTCCAACACTATGCATCAAACTTTGACTGCATGGTCAGGACATCCAAAATCTCACAAACCGAAAGCAAACATGGGAAAGATTTTCGGGCATCTAGACCTCCGTCACGTAGGCATCCGATAGTTAGGGCTCACACAAAACCCCCTCTTTCGTTCCACTTCATGTTCGCATCAGACCAGGTCATCGAGGCCATGGTCGTGGTGGATCCAGGCTTCATGGTTGATCGCCAGCAATGCTCAAATCCGTGCACGGCGCCCACACCATCCCGTTGCGAGTGATGGTGGTTGTGGGGTCGGATGGAATAGGGTGGGCCAGCTTGCGTCAGATCCAACATGTCGGGCGTGTCGGCTTCCCGATATCCACCCTAGATATAGGTTGGGTATGAGGGTGCAAGACAAGCTAAATGTATAGAAACAGTTTGAGAGGTCCACCTAAATGGCCTTTTCATGACCGGTCACTAACCGAGTCATCTGCCTAGATGAATAGAAAAGGTACGAGGGGTCTACTTGTAGATACTCTAATAGACAAAAGTTTGCCCATACATTCGTACCTACCATCTTCCAAAGATGGCATTGACTCTTGATTAAGGACTCCTAGTCCATAAACAGATCTTCATGCACATAATAATCTTAGGTCCTGTTTGGTTCATTAGTCCTAAGACTTTTTCTAGTCCCAACTAAAAAATCCCTAGTGCCTAAAAAGTCCCTTCTTGTTTGTTTCCAGGGACTATAATAATCTTAGGTCATGTTTGGTTCATTAGTCCTAAGACTTTTTCTAGTCCCAACTAAAAAATCCCTAGTGCCTAAAAAGTCCTTTCCTGTTTGTTTCCAGGGACTAAAAAGTCCCTAGTCCCTCTCTAGATGTTATTAAATGACATGTAAAAAATCATGTTATCCCTAGTATACAGAAAAATAGCAACCAAACAATATCATAGGGCGGCGAGGCAATGGGTGCAGGGAGGGGCATTGTTGAAAAAGAGTCTCAAAAAGTCTCAAAAAAGACTCTTCTCGAGAGTCTTTTTCATTTAGTCTCGAAAAGTAACATTTAATCTCTAGTGGTCCCTTCTGTTTGGTTAAAAAGTCTTCTGTTTGATTAAAAAATCTCTAAGAGGGACTTTTTCTAGTCCGTACACTAAAAAGTCCCTGAAAACAAACACCCCCTTATTCACTCTCACTTGACAAACTCAAGGATGAGACATTACTAGCGACACTTATGTCACGACGGAGGGAGTAGTATTTATTATTTTCTCTATTAGCATCTTTCACAAGCGATTGGCATTGTAAATTCTAACAAAACAAATCTAGTAAAAATGGATCTCTAACCAAATTAACAGCGCGTTTAGTTTGCACAAACCACAGAAGCACATATCCACGGGGCGTTCATATAACAAAGCAGTATACATCTACAAAGTTTTACATGTATGCGACAGGTGGAGCAGCCTAACAATGTCACCCGCTGCCGCTCACCTTGTTAAATTAAATCAACTGATAACAAACGCTCTTAACTTTCTATATATACCATAAAAGTTCTCTACGTCCTGCCAATGCTAACGCTAACACTTTATAGTTACTTTTACACACCAGACAAACAACAGGAAAATTGCACTCAAGACCTGCCGACCATTGCTTGAACGTTCATTCATCTCTTCTGACAGTTCTCCTCAAGGTGGAAGTTCCAAGGTCACAGCTTGCGCGGCAGCTTCAAATGCCGGCGACAACTTAACTGCGAGTTTGCATCCATTCTGGGGCCAAAGGTTAGAAGTCATACCCTGTTGGAGAATTAGTCGCGCTTGTGCTCGCCATTGTGTTTTCAGGTTGAAGTCCCTGCCTGATGGTGTTCCAGATTCCTAAGGACAATTCTGGCGAACACTTTGGCCTCAATGGATGCTGATGTTGCTGCCGCCGCTGCACGCAAGACCCGAGCCGCTCCTACATTTTGCAGAAGGTCCGCATGGTGTGTTGCATGTCGGCCTCCCGGGATTGAGAACTGCATAGCATTTTGAAGAGTGTCTCTCGTCAGATCATAGGAGAAACAGTGTTACCAGAAAACTAAGATCGGTTTGCATCAGCCAAAACAGAAACAAAGATGGAGATAACTTCTTTAGATAGATAGAGATTAGGCCTGGTCCCTTTGAACAGGAAACAATTTCAGTTCATCTTCCCTATTTACCAGTGAAGGGAGAAGCAAGTGGTCAAGAATATAGACGAAGTAACCGGTTTTAAGCATGATCAAAATGGAACATAATTCTTGTAACTATGGGAGTAGGAACTAATTGCAAGTTGGGACATCGTTCCCTCTTCTTTCTTTAGACGCATGATGTCCAAAGGTAAACAAAAATTGGCCTGGTGCGCTGTCTCGCCTAGGTGTCCAATCACGTCAACTCCAATGAAAAAAATAAGGCTGAGACAACTAGCATTAGATGTTAAGGAAAACAAACCTGAAGAAGGGCAAATGCAGCACACGCACGAAGAACTGGCGTAGGATTCCGAAGCATGGCAATAAATCTACCTATCTCAGCACCACTGGAGGAAGTAAAGGTATTAGAACTAATGTTCACCAAATGCATCCAAATCATAATGGAAGATTCAAATAAGATGAACGAAATAAACACAAAATGTAAAGCCAAACCTGCATCTCAGGTGTCCAGCTTCTTGTATGAACACTGCTTCAGCAACCTGAGATAGCGCTGCTGGTGCTGAGGAAGCTGCAGCCATAGAGAACACCTGTGGATCTGAAAACGTCAACACAAAGATCTCTATATGCTTCAAAGCCATTCTTCTAGCTCCCTCGATGTTAACACCTTTGGAACTGCCCTCAGATGATGTCCCAACAATGGTGGCCTCGTCCATTCTGTCAGATCATATATTTCAGATTATGACATGAAATTTCCTTGATAAGATAATCTTGTGCATCAGCAATAAATACCAAATTTCTGCCAACAATATATTCAGACCCGTATACAAATACTAGTGCACAAAATATAGCTAGCTGACCTTCCAAGTAAATGCAAAAAATATTCAGACCCGTATACAAATACTAGTGCACAAAATTCTGAGTCCAAAAAGAAAAATATTTATCTCATACAGCCTAAGGCAACAGTACTTTATGCCAACAATATGTTGATCTACAATAAACTAATAAACAGAAATGACAATTGTGTTTAATTTCTCATAACTTCATTCTACATCATGGAATACGAAGATGCAGTGCTTCTGTTTCACTTGCACTGTCAAACAATGATGCACATAAGGCTTGATAAGTCACCTAACTAACTGTGACAACGAACAATGCAATAAGCCAACCTAGGCAGCATGACCCTGGAAACCAAGCGACACTCATGATAACCATAATACAGTACCACACAACTGCACACAACAAATAAGATCATTTCTGATTTATTAATCAGAAAACTTAAGAACAATTAACACTGACCCACTGTGCTCTCTAGATGTTAACAATGAAATTCTCGAATCTACAAAACTGGCTTATTGATGACAAATATTCCACTGGCATGGGCAACATAATTGAAATCTCCAACTACTTCACAAACCACTTATATACTCTCTCCATTTCACAATATAAGGCTTACTACGATTCATTAAGACAAGGGTTTGGGACACAAAATGTTGGTCAAACCCTTATCTGAACGAATTATAATACACCTGCTAGTATGGAATGGAGGTGGTACAAAATTTTGTATGTAACCCAGAAGCTGCTACCAAAGTTATTGGAATAACTAATTTTCGTCAAAACCAGGAAGCATGGTGTCAACTGTTCACTCTACGAGATGTTAACCCAGAAGCTGCTACCAAAGTTCACTCTACGAGAAGTACATCATGATCAATTAGATGAACCGAATTTTCAAGCTAACACTACAGGATAAAATCAATAATATAGCAGGATTGCATATTGTTAACCTGCTTGCAGTCTTTGTGTAACTCTAAACGTAAGGCCAGATATTAATATCGAAAAACAAACAAGAATGGTCAGTTTCACAAAAAGTGTACCTTCCATCAAACATATAGGCAAGGGCTAGCGCAGACATGAACCGAGCCATCTTTGACCCTGATGATGAGCAAAGGTGCACAAGGATAGGCACTCCACCTTCTTCAACTATACGGTGAGCATTGCTGGAATAGAAAGCAAGATTCCACAATGCCCCTGCAGCTGTCTCATGAACATCCTGCAGCAATAGTGAGTCATCAGGTCCGGAGTAAATAACAATATGTAGCAACTGTAGACATGAACTACGTAATCACCTAGGACAATAGAGTAGGGGTAAAAGTTAACAGGAAGTCAAGGGCCCTCATAAAGAAAATGTCTAATTTATTTGAAACCAAACTGTTAACGAGCAGATAATCTACAGATGTGTTGCCTACTGCCAAACAGAAGGGCATAGATCAGGTCATGAGGAAGAAAACAATTGAAGCTCTTTAGTAACAGTATGCATCCAGGCATGAAAGGTTAAGTGTAAGGGAAACTTACTTCAACCTCTGACTGTGCCATTGTGAGCAATGGTGCAACGCCACCCTCCTGTCCAATTGCGATGCTGACAAACGTAATGCAAAAGTTATGACCAACTATGTCAAATGATGAATGAATAGCTAAAAGCTGATGGAGGAAAAGTCTTATAAAGTTAGCAGTCAAACCCCTCCGTTATGGCACAGAAAACATCAAAGATTGACATAAGAAAGAGATAAGATGCAGATTCCTGAAAACACTTTTTTGTTTTATTTTATACAAATACTAGAAAATAATTATTTCCTTTTCTTCTTACTGCAACAAGTCTAATATTAGACCGACTAAGAAGAAACAAGACTGGGCCACCGAACAAGGCATGATGATCTGTGACAAGATTACTTTCGGAACAAATACGAGCGTGCAGAAAGTTCAGTATTGATGGCCATGTATGGCCATGCAGTGTATACAATGGGCCCACGCACAGGACCCCTGTTTGACATCTGGTGGGTGTACTGCTGGCCCAGGATACATGCTAACGGATGGACCATGGTACTCCCTCCAATCCATATTAACTGACGCACACTTAGTCCAACTTTAGTACAAAGTTGTACCAAGTATGCGTCAATTAATATGGATCGGATGGAGTACATGATATTTATTTCGGCCCATGCTCGAGATTTGTCAGCGGTGCTTCCAGATGGGGCTAGAGGGTGGAATAATAACACTGCAACGGGGCCACCTGATTCATATGGTTCGCTAAAAAAAAACCTCTGTTGGAAAAGGCAATGCCTAGGAGGCGCTTAGGCACGCCTAGGCGCTAGGCAATGGCCAAACGCCTCGCCTAGGGCATAAATGGAGGTCTAGGCAGGGTAAGCAAGGAATTGCCTACGCAAGCAAGAAATCATGCCACATACTGCACTAATATGCCAAACGGGTTATATTCCAATGGTAGTTAACTTATTTATAGGCCCTAAACTAATATCAACACCCAAAATAATCACAAATACACTATGAGTAAAAACTATATTACCGCCTAGGGCGCTTAGGCACCGCCTAGGCACTAGGCGAAGGCCAACCGCCTCGCTTACGCCTACCGCTTTTTCCAACCTAAAAACCTGATTCATACGGTGGAAGAAGAAGGCCACTTGCCGTGCCAGTTGAGCTAAAGACGGTCGTGAGGGTGGGCAAGTAGCCAAGGAAGATGGAGTTCCCGTTGGATCAGATCATCGTCCCCTGGCCTATCTGCCTTTGATTTGTAGCATTTCCAGAGTGTTCTGTTTGGTACTACTCAAGCTGAAATCTTAAGTGGAGACAAGGTGACGTGGGAGTGTTCTGTTTGTTTGTAGCATTTCCAGAGTGTTCTGTTTGGTACTACTCAAGCTGTAATCTTAAGTGGAGACAAGGTGACGTGGGAGCCACACATGGATCTGGTCAATGGAGACGAGGTCAAGTGCCGTGCGGTGCTGGCGGACGAGCAGGCCGTTGGCCATGATATGCACAGGTGACAAGATCTGCGAGCAAGGCAGGAGACTGGAGCAGCGGGCCGACAAGAGCGTACTGACTTCTGAGTTCGAGGCTCAGATCAGTGAATAGGGAGAATGAACCAAGAAGCCCCAGGAGTGGACCAAAAGGTTAGCATCAAGGCCATAAATTCCTCGTTTGCATGATTGCCAACCCGGAATTCTAGACAAGGATGGTGTGAATGATAAGTTCAAAGATATTCAAAATTTTCCCTTTTTTCCCACGGCTGCATCATGATGAGGGTTAATCTTCCGACCGAATGCCATGCAAGCAAGATTTATATGTGTCAATGTGTGCAATGTTTTGAGCAGTTTGGTCAAGATCCTTTACCAAGCAGGAGCCTACCATGCGGAAGAGATGGAGAAGAACAGACTGTAAATACCAAAGTACACTCAAGCCGAACGAAGGGAGAGATGGCAGGCTAGTTTATTAATTGTTAGGTTCCAAATTTGGCATACAAGTGGCAGGATGTTTTTAAATTTCATGTTAAATACAATACAACATTTGAACTAGAGGGATCACTATGCACTGCATGAAGAGCTGCACACGACTCTCCCTGCATACAGGTGGCTCATGAACATAAAGGTATGAGAAGTTTCTCCAAGTGATACCCCAAAATGTTTTTTTGTATGACATATGGTGTTGATGTTTGTTTGTTTCATCCCGTTCTAAAGAAATGCATTTGTATCCAAATCACTTATTTTTTTAATCTATCCAAAAAGAAGTCACGGATTCTGAACAGATTCAAATTTAACAATTTAACAGGTACAGGACGAGTCTTCTTTTAGGGTGTGTTTGGTTTCGGTCACCAGGTGGAATGGAATGGGTCCGACCTGTACCTGGGCCTCATTCATGTGTTTGGTAAACAAATGGAACTGGAAAACCACTAGTTCCCACCAAGTGAATATTCGACCAAGATCCAGAACTCACTCATACCTCCAAATCAGAGGAATCACGTGGAACAGGACGCATCTCACCTCCCTCCCAACTCCAAACCCTATTCCCATCAGCTCTGCCACTCCCTCGTCTCTCTGCCTCTCGATCAGTCAGCGCCACCTCTCCCTTGTTTCTTCCTCGTGGTGTGGTAGACCGAGAGGAGAAGGGGCGGCGGGCTAGCAGTAGGCGCTTTGGGCAAGCAGCGGTAAGGCGGGCGAGCAGTAAGGCGGCTACTACGGCAGGATGCGGCGGCTGCTCCTATCGAAGGACGCCGAGCTGGGCTGAGATGTGCACACAATGAGGTCATAATCTGCAAGGGGATCGAGAAGACCAGTGGCAAGTGGTGGCAACATGGATGGCAGCGGCGAGCTCCTGTTGAAGGAAGCCTAGCTTGGCTGGGACATGCACACGACAGGGTCACGATGGAGCACGGGGAAACCCTCTCGATTTTCTTGATCTTTGTCTATTTTAGTTTGTGTTTCTGAATCCAAATAATAAGGTGCTAAACAGAATTAAGAATGTTCAATAAGCAGTTTTTGAATTCCTTTCAGATTTTGTTTGGATGGTTACTACAACAATTCATATGGATCAGCTTATAAGATTTGTAGATGCTTGTGTGTTATGATCCTTTTCCTGTCAGCACGCTTACACTGACATAAATGTGTAGTTGTGGAGTTGACTAGTTGTTACTGAGATGGCCAACCATTCATACTTGGATTTATTTTTCTTGTTTTAGGTGCTCATGACTTGTTCAGCCATGTTTCTTAAGCAACTAATAATCCCACGGTTATTTGGCAGTTCTAACAGTGTAACAAATGTATCTTAAGAACTTTAAAACCTTTTGACTGAATCAAATTCATCTCGTTTCATCTCTCTAGCAAAATGCAAGAACGGAACCATTCCATTCCACTTGGTGACTGAAACCAAACACGGGAACGGAACCGGTCCATTCTACTGGAATGGAACCATTCCATTTGGTTCCTCGACCAAACACACCCTAAAGTATTGACTAGACTTCTTTTTCTTGATTGACACTACACAGCCATTTATCACTTCCATCAGTACATTGGAATTTCCATTAAGATTTATTTCCGATCAACATGTCCATCTCATATGCAACTATCACAAACGCACTCCTAAAAATAGAGGAAGTTGGTATGTGGTGCAAGTTTAGTGAATAAAGGTAGGCAGATTCTTTGATGGTAAGAAGTTTATCTGCAAGGATCATTATGTCTTAAATAGCAGACACCATGGAATAACTGGCAGTAAGACCTTCCAGTGAACTTCGAAAAGTTGCCGAATATATAAACTCGAGCAGAAAAATGCATAAGCAGCATTGTTGGGAGTACTTCCACAGATCACTAGTGAGAGTATCGTATCAACTACTCCCTCCGTCCCATAATGTAAGACGTTTTTTAACACTACACTAGTGCCAAAAAACGTCTTACATTATGGGACGGAGGGAGTAGATAGTATACTAGTATAGTAAGTTACCTGTTCGATTCTGAGACAGATAGTCCCCATAATGCGCCAGCAGCTCTCTCCTGAAGGCCTTCCGAAGCATTCAGACATTGTTGTGCAAGTGAAACCTAAAATAAGAATGCCATATACGTGAAAAAGACAGCTCTCCTATTAAGTAGGCTTAAAAAAGACGCGTGACACAGTAATTCCCAAAGAAACATTTTCGAGTCCTGGCTAGCAGCATAATAAATGATTCCTCAGAGGAAGTTACAAGCTTGCTAGTTAAATGTCTGCCCCTAAATACTAAGAGTCCATGACACGTTCTAACTAAGTTGCTCCACAATAACTTCAGCCTTCTTTGAATGAAAATTATTATACTTGAACTTTTGTATTTCACACTAACCATTGAGCACAAACCTGTTCAGAGAGATCATGTAAATTTAGATGGAGAACCTAACAAGTAATATTGGTCAATAAATGCAAAGCGTAAGACAGTTTGGTTAATAAGATAAAAGGTATTACCAATGCTTCAACACCCCCCGCAGCAGCAATAGCTTCACGATTCCTATCATCAAATGATAGGTTCCACAAAGCACCAGCAGCCTCTTGCCTGATTGAATTTTAAATAAAAAGCACAATATTACCTCAGATCAATGTGGTATACATTAAGGAAAGCTAATATTACAACTTCAAACCATAAAAGCGAAAGCATGTCAATTAGAACTATACCTTACACCCTCGTTTTGAGAACATGTTAGTTGCACTAATGCCTCAAGAGCCCCTGCTTCCTGACCTACAGCCGCATTATTGTTGTTGTTATCTCCATGTGCAGCTAAGTTGGCCAGAGCCCTTGCCGCCTATGCATAACAAACATAGCATTAGCAAATAACAAAACAGGGGTGAACATAAAGAGAACAAAATATGTATATAAGGCATTTACTTCTAGAGCTTAAGATGAAGCGGAGAACTGCTACTGTTTCATAAACAGATATTTCGAGTAGCTCTAAAGCAAAATGCCTTAGCAAAATGTAGGTGAAGAGGGGAGCCTTGGTGCAGCGGTAAAGCTGTTGCCTTGTGACCATGAGGTCACGGATTCGAGTCCTGGAAACAGCCTCTTGCAGAAATGTAGGGAAAGGCTGTGTACTATAGACCCAAAGTCCCCGGACCCTGCGCAAGCAGGAGCTACGTGCACCGGGCTGCCCTCTAAAGCAAAATGGTTTCAAGCAGGTTTAAAAGATTTAAATGTTATATTAAAGTATGTTTTCTACTTACACCTAAATGGTATGAAGCTAGTCGGCATAGCAGACATGGTTTCTCTTTTTCTTTTTTTGAGGGAATATCAGACACGGGTTCAGTACCACAGGTTACAGACTTCTGTTTCTTCATGGGAACACGAGTTGTAAAATTTGCATGGGACGAGTCATAAGAATGCTCTTGGACAAGCACGATAAAATTGTAGCTATCCATGCAAGAAATGTTTGCATTGGTACCTGGAAGATGCACTATAAATGATCGAAATGGTGCATATATTGCAGGGCAAAAGTTCAATAGGCAAGAAATAAGCTGCAGATGGTATGTGTCCCTCTGTAAAAGTATGGAGCATTGAAGATGAAAACTTGTACTCCCTCCGTAGAGTAATATAAGAGCTTTTAGATCACTACTTTAGTGATCTAAACTTACATTTCTTTAGAGATGGAGTATGTTCTTTACTCATGTTTTCCCTACATCGTAAAATGTGTCTGTTCTGTGGAATGTGTAGTATTGGTTGACAATTTAGGAGATATAGCATAAATTTTTACTAGTTTATACGTACAGAACAAAACTGGACAAGCATGAAGACACAATGCAGCTTACCTGTTCTAGGACGCCCTCAAGTTTACATGATCGAGCAAGTGTAACCAAAGCATGGACACCACCAGCCTTTGCAACTTCCAAGCTGCACTTGTCATCAGCAGCTAGGTTTGCAAGCGCACCAGCAGCACGTTCCTAATAGAAAAAAGGGGTAGAGCAAAGTCACAAAAAGGATGGTTGGCAGCAAATCAGCAGGTATAGTTGGAAGTTGCTGAAAATGTGAAGTTTAAAAGTTCCATACAAGAACTCCATCAGTCCCAGCAGGCCAACGAAATATAAGATCAACCAAAGCCTTTATACCACCAGCTGCCGCAATAGCCGCCTGAAAATGAGAAATCAATCAATTATTAGCACGAGTGATACGGACATCAAAGCAAGCAAATAAGAATCAGCATTTAGATAATAACAACCTTGTGCTCCTCACCCACGGAGAGATTCCAAAGGCCACCAGCAGCTTCTTCAGCAACAAGTCGATTCGTCGACTTAGCCAAATTAGTGAAAATGGTGATACCTCCTTCATCTGCAACCACCTTTGCAACATTCGCATTCACCGATAGGTTGGCAATAGCCTGAACAGAGACATAACCAATGTGACTAAATGATATACCAGAATAGTATAGAAAACAAATACTGAGAACCCATGAGTTCGACCAAATAATTTATTACCTTTGCTGCTTCAGACTGTGCACTCACCCTTGAGCACCTTGCAAGGTCCAGCAGAAGTGGAATGCCTCCATCCCGCATTACCGCCTCCGACCTTGCAGCATCCACATTCGCAGTTTCATCGTCAATAACCACAAATGTAGCAATTGTTGTAGCTGCACGCTCCTGCACATCCTCCTGTGAGCTCTTCACCAGGCTCAGCAGCATTGATGTGCCCTGCTGCAACCAGAAGTCATCCATGCCATATGGATTGCACTCTGCAATCCGAAGAAGCGACTGTGATAGGATCCACTCGAGCCAGTTCATCATGACACCAAGTATTTTCCTTTTGTTCCTCCAATTACACTCATTGAACACGCCGTGCTCCTCCACATCCTTGCCAGGAAACAGTGAAGCGAGTGATTTAAAAATGGGGCATGTAATGGTAAGCACAAGCTTGCCCTTGGAGTTGCTAAATGCAGTGGGACTGTGTGTTTGTTCCTCTTCGACGAATTTGCAGTTAAGAGCACATATAAGCTCGAGGGTTTTGGAGTGGGAGATCAGACGAGCGACAGCATTTGGAGAGACATCAGTGCGGGAGACGTCAACTGCGACTAGCAAGGGAAGCTGGGCCCATGAGGCGGATGCTGTAGCCCATTTCACGTTGTAGCATCCTGCTACAGAGAGGAATCGGAGGGAGTGGATGTCACCAAGGGCAGCCTCATCTACAGTGCCGCAGTCGAGCAAGGCAACGTCCTCAAGGAGGGGGCAGTAGCGCGCCAGCGCTCCTATGGCATCAGAGTCAGCTTCACGAAGACCCGAGAGGTGGAGGCGACGGAGGCGGGAGCAGCAAAGAGCGACATGGCGGAGGGCGTCGCTGGAGATGCGCTCAAGGGGGTCTGGACCGATCTGGAGGCTCTCCAGCGCCTCGTGTCGAGCGGCGAGGACTGCAAGAGTGGCGTCAGTGAGTCCCCTGCAGCCTTCGGCCACCACCTCTCGGAGGTCGCGGGCGCCGAGGGCGGAGGCCACCGCCACAGCCGCCTCATGGCCCCGCAGCCGCAGCCGCTGCAGGCCCCCGCACCGCGAGGCCAGCGACGAGGCGACCTCAGCGTCGCAACGGTGGGCACGGAGGTCGAGCGTGCTCCACAGGCACGGCGACGACCCGAGCCCCCTCCACATCTGGCAGGTCGCCCCCAAGCTGGCGCGGTCGCGGTAGCTCAGCCTGCCAAACAGCTGCAGCACCGTGTCATCCGGAAGCAGCGTCCAGTCCACGGCCTCGCCGACCACCGCCTCGCCGCCCCCATCCCCATCCCCCGCCGGCACCCAGTCCCGCGGCGGCGATGAGCCGGCCTCCACCGCCCGCCCCTCCTCCACAACCTCCTTCCCCTTCCCCTTGTCCCTGCACGTGCGCCGCCTCACCCGCCGGGTCGTCATCTCGCCGGCGCGCGCGCGCACCCGCCGGAACCCTAGCTCCCACCGACCTCACCCGCACGCCACAACACGCCCGGCACCCAAATCCGGCCCCGAATCAGCAATCGGCCAGCCTCCCGCCGCGAGATCGAGCTCCGGCGCGCGTATCAGGCCAACCGGACCAGCTCAGGGATCCGAGTAGAAGTAACAGGTCCGTTCGGCGAGCGGAGCAGGGGGACGGGGAGCTGGCTGCAGCTCCGATTCGCGACCGGATCGTCGTCGGGAGGTGGGTGGATCCAAAGTCGGCTCGGACGGGGTGGTTCCCTCCCCCTTTCCTCCCTCCTCCCCCGCCCGCCTCTGTATGTATGTCTCCTGCCGTGCGGTGACAGGGAAGGAAAAGGGGAGTGGAGGAGGATGCCGGGGCCGTATATATATCGTATGCGGATACGCGCGTGCGTAGCCGCGTAGGCGTATTTTTGGCCTCCGGATACGCACACCTATTCGGATAGAAAAAACGTTCGGGTAGATATGCACGCCTGTTCGAAAAAGAAAAAGAAAATACCCGCCACCGCCACACGGCCGCGCCATCACCACCGCTACGCCATGGTGGAGTAGAGAGCGCTGGCACGACCATAGGTGTATCTCTACTACTCCCTCTGGTCTTCTAAAGAAAAATACTACTCCCTCTGTAAATTTAAATTAAAACTGCAAAAATGTATACAGACGGAGTATAGTATTAAAAGAGGGCAAGAGGTCGATAAAAATGGTACCCGCTATCTTTGCCCTAATCGGCTACATTGTACTCCCTCCGTTCCATAATACTCCCTCCGTTTCTAAATATTTGTCTCTTTAGAGATTTCAACAAATGACTACATACAGAGCAAAATGAGTGAATCTACACTTTAAAATATATCTATATACATCCGTACGTAGTAGTCTATTTGAAATCTCTAAACAGACAAATATTTAAAAAACGGAGGAAGCATAAAAGAAACTTTTAATACTAGTGTGCTATAAGAAAAAACATGTTTATATTATGAAATGAATGGAGTAATTAATTAGCTAGACGGTTAATTAGATTCATTTAATTTGAGAACCAAGGTCGAATCATCACCCAAGCGTTAATGCTTAATAATTGTCCGTATTTTCTTTTGTCAAACCTCTGTCTCGCCTATGACTGCATGCAATTCATTAGCCTAGTCTACAACAACCACCCCTTCCTTCAAACCTCAACTAAATCAAAAATTTCTTTGACTTTCATAGCCACACTGAAATTAAATCTTATTAGAAATCTAGAATATGGAGTGTAAGGTATATGTCGGGGCATGATTAATGTTGAACCACAAGAATATGAATGCCCCGGTTGCAACGCACGGGCAACTAACTAGTGCCTCTTTCAAAATCACACATGGTTAGACTTGTCGTGATTGTTCATGACATGACCGCGCCGCTCCATGGGTTGTTTATAGGAACCTTAACCCCCCCCCCCCTCCCCCTTCCTTGTTGTCGTCAGAGGACGGGCTAAGCTGGCACAGTTGATGACGATGGTGAGGTAGCTTCCTTGTGTGTCACACGTCGGCGCGCTCGTTGTGGGGAGGCTCGACCTCATGGTTTTTGCACAACACTACAACCTTTGACGACTCTCTAGGTGGTGCTACTCCAACGTTATGACGCATCTGTATATCTTTCTTGTTGCAACGTTGGCGGCCTTCGTGGACTTCGGTCTATTGTCTCTGTCCCGCCTAGTATGTTGATGGTGGTCCCGCCCTACACACTTCGATGGATGTGCATTGCTTTGTGCCAGTGGCATACCCCACCCGCACTACACCTTGACAGATTTGGGTAGGCTCGGACAGATCAGACTCACCGGCGGCTCGTGACGCGGGTTGTAGCGGCTGATGTCGCTTGAAGCTACGTCGATATTTCCCCAAAGAGGAAGGGATGATACAGCACAGCGGCGGTAGATATCTCCCTCATATATAAAACCAAGGTTATCGAACCAGTAGGAGAACCAAGCAACACAACGTAAACAGCCCCTGCACACAGATAACAAATCCTCGCAACCCGACGTGTAAAAGGGGTTGTCAATCCCTTTCGGGTAGCGGCGCCTCAAGATAGGCAAATGGACGTGAGATAAAATTATAGTAGATTTATAGATCGAACGCCAAATAAAATAAATAAGAACAAATTGCAGCAAGGTATTTTTGTATTTTTGGTTTAATAGATCTGAAAATAAATACATAGAAAAAGTAGATCGCAAGGGCAAATAATATAAGAAAGAGACACGGGGGCCGTAAGTTTCACTAGTGTCTTCTCTCGAGAAAAATAGCAAACGGTGAGTGAACAAATTACTGTTGGGCAATTGATAGAACTTCAAATACCCATGACGATATCCAGGCAATGATCATTATATAGGCATCACGTCCAAGATTAGTAGACCGACTCCTGTCTGCAACTACTATTACTCCACACATCGACCGCTATCCAGCATGCATCTAGTGTATTAAGTTTATGGAGAAATGGAGTAATGCAATAAGAACGATGACATGATGTAGACAAGATCTATCTATGTATAGATATACCCCATCGTTTTATCCTTAGTAGCAACGATACATACGTGTCGGTTCCCCTTCTGTCACTCGGATCAAGCACCGTAAGATCGAACCCACTACAAAGCACCTCTTCCCATTGCAAGATAAATAGATCAAGTTGGCCAAACAAAATCCAAATATCGGAGAATAAATACGAGGCTATAAGCAATCATGCATATAAGAGATCAAAGAAACTCAAATAACTTTCATGGATATAAAAAGATAGATCTGATCATAAACTCAAAGTTCATCGATCCCAACAACCATTGTATTGAGAATTCAGCGAGAGAGAGAAAGTCATCTAGCTACTAACTACTGACCCGAAGATCTACAAAGAACTACTCACGCATCATCGGAGAGGCATCAATGAAGGTGGTGAACCCCATCCGAGATGGTGTCTAGATTAGATCTGGTGGTTCTGGACTCTGCGGCGGCTGGATGAATATTTCGTCGACGCTCCTACGGTTTCTGGAATATTGGGGTATTTATAGAGCAAAGAGGCGGTCCGAGGGGCACCCGAGGTGGGCACAACCCACCAGGGCGCACCTGTGCCTCCTGGCGCGCCCTGGCGGGTTGTGCTCTCTGAAAGGATCGATATAGTTGACTAGAGGGGGGGTGAATAGGCAACTAACAATTTTTAAGCTTTTCTTTACCAATTTAAACTTTGCAATAATAAAGGTTGTCTAGATGTGCAACTAGGTGGACAACCTATATGATGCAATCAACACAAGCACAAGAGCAAGCAAAGATAGAAACACAAATAAGCTTGCACAAGTAAAGGGATAAGATAACCAAGAGTGGAGCCGGTGGAGACGAGGATGTGTTACCAAGTTCCTTCCTTTGAGGGAAGTACGTCTCGTTAGAGTGGTGTGGAGGCACAATGCTCCCCAAGAAGCCACTAGGGCCATCAGAATCTCCTCACGCCCAAGACAATGCAAGAGCCGTGATTCCACTATTGGTGCCCTTGAAGGCGGCAACCGAACCTTTACAAACAAGGTTGGGGCAATCTCCACAACTTAATTGGAGGCTCCCAACAACACCACAAAGCTTCACCACAATGGAATATGGCTCCATGGTGACCTCAACCGTCTAGGGTGCTCAAACACCCAAGAGTAACCAGATCCGCAAGGGATAAGTGGGGGAAATCAAAAGTCTCTTGGTGGAAGAGTAGATCGGGCCCTTGTCACCCAATCCCGAGCAAATCAACATGTTTGATTGGCTAGGGAGAGAGATCGGGCCAAAATGGAGATTGGAGCAACAATGGAGCTTAGAGATAGAAGAGGTGGTCAACTAGAGGTAGGAGACACGCCTTTTATACTCGGAGAAAAGATCCAACCGTTATCCTCTAGTTCAGCCCGCGACACGCGGCACTACCGCTCCGAAAACGCGGTACTACCGCGCGGCCACGCGGTACTACCACGCGGCCACGCGGTACTACCGTGGAAGGCCACGGTACTACATGCAGCAAGAGAGCTGGGGGGCTCGACCGAGCGCAAGATTACTACCGGCGCGGTACTATCACGCGCACCCTTGCGGTACTACCGCAAGGCAGGCAAGCCACAACCTACGAAGAGCGCGGATGAAATAAATTACATCCGTGCCTACTTCCGCTGAAAAAGAAACAGTGCGAAAACCCGACGCGGTACTACCGTGGAGGCATGGATGTAAAAATTACATCCGCTCCTACTACCGCGACGCAACGGTACGGGGCATGAGGGCCACGGTACTACGGCTCCAAGAGAGCGGTACTACCATGTCCACTCGCGGTACTACCGCGCAGGGCGAGCGGTACTACCGTGTGGGCGCGGATGTAGAAAATTACATCCGCGCTTACTACTACCATCATCGAGCAGCACAAGGCGAGGAGTTGCGGTACTACGGCTCTCGGGAGCGGTATTATCGCGTGACCCCAATGCGGTACTATCATTGGTGCTTATGATACTACCGCTCCTCGAGCAAGACTACCGCAAGAACAACAATGGCCGTCGGATTTATGCACAACTATGACAACGGAAGATGCTCCAGTGCAAGGAAAGGAAGAACAAGTGTACACGTTGATTCCATCCAAACCTTTCCGACGCGGACCCCCTCTTAATAGTACGGCTCTCCTACGACTCAAATCCACCAAAAAGAAACGTCGAACGACGCCGTCTTCAATAGTCTCCGAGGGGCACCGAATCGTCTCGTGCCTAGTGATGAAACATCTGAGAAGCTCAAGGCATACGATTAGTCCGCAAAAGTATCGTCATCAATCACCAAAACACTTAAGGGATACATATGCCCTTACAATCTCCCCCTTTTTGGTGGATTGATGACAATACGGGATTTGCACAAAGATACGATAATATTGAGCAAGGGCAAACCCCTCCTCTTCAAAATATAGACGGGCTCCCCCTAGATGTGTGCACTCTGGATGAATGCTTTGGACTGCATAGCACACATACTAGGATCACCACTCCCCCTATATTTTAGAGACAAAGGCACGAAAAATAACATCTAAGCAACATATAGCACAATATAACACAAGCTCGCTAAGATAGATAGAGTGCATATGTCTTACACCATATGAAGGAAAAGCAACTAAAACGAGGTTCAAACGAAGTTCAACCGAGAACGCAATAAACACACCAAACACGAACACGACACAAGACTCGCAAATCCCTACACTTTATCCCCCTTTGGCATCGGGACGCCAAAAAGGCAGAGAGGACACCTACACACAAGCGGTGGCTCAAGCAGCAGGGAACTCATCCCAACCCTCTCCGTCAGACTCCTCGGCAGCAGGGATGGACTCCTCGACGTCCTCCTCAGAATCAGTCCACCAGAGCCTTGCTTCTCCATCCACTCGGCCTCTGAGTGATGCGCCTCGACCCGCCAGACACATCCTCACCATAGAGTGCAAGATCTTCCTGTCCGCGACGACTCTCCTTGGACGCCACGTGAGTCCTGTCAGACGCCTTGGCTTGCATGCGTAAAAGAGTCTTCATCTTGTCCTTCACTTCTTGGCCCATGAAGGCATAGAGGAGCTCTGGGAAGGCCTAGCAAGATGGCCCTCAAAGAACATTCTCGGCGCCAAAGATCCTCCTCACCAACAAAGAGCCCTAGCAGCAGACGCCTCGGCACGAGTAGTAGTGTTGGCCCGGTTGGGTTTGACACGAGCAGATGGGATCATGGCGAATCCAGTCGAGGGCAAGGAACTCCTCACCAGGAACATCTTCTCCCGTGTCCTCGAGATCGCAGAACAGATAGGGCCGTGAGATAGGGACTTTGCGGTTGAACACAGAAACCGAAGCTCACACCACATGATGTGTGAGACATCAAGTGGCTGAGTCTCGAGACAAACGAGCCTCCTCGCAGATGAGCATCATATCCACCATATAGGCATGGACCTTGTCCTTGTCACCAATGCGAGGGAACAAAGAGTTGCGGAAGATGCGGTACATGATATCCGTAAAAGAGTTGAGCACCAACCCTATCTTGCCACTTGAAGCGTCTTCTCAACATAGTACGGTGCAAGCTTGTCCTTGTTGGCGTAATCAGAGTTGGCATGGGGCTAACACCCACGGAGTGTCGAGCCCGCCATCGTACCGGAGCAAATCCATGAACTCCTTCCGTGTAGCAGTCGATACCACGCCATTGGACATCCAGTCATCCTCCTCTCCTCATCGTGGTGAAAGTAAATCGAGGCAAAGAACCGGCAGATAATCTCGGGATCATAGTCAAGGTGAAAGGATATCACATGCTCAATGCCAAACTGCTCCACTAAGTGCAGAGCCTCTCCAAAGTCGGCACGGAACTTGTCCTTCCTCAAGTGATGCATGTCAATCCATTTCACATCCACATAGGTATTCTGATTGTTCTTGATGACATCCAGATAGATGTTGGTTTGTTGCTTGTTCCAAAACAGCTCACAACCCCTGACAGAGGAACGAGGGTCACGACGAGTGAATCTGCACGAGACGGACGTAGTCGATTGGGGCATCTCATCCATGCCCTTGGCGGGCTCCTTGAACTTGCTAGCGTAGTCTTGACATTGCGCTTTAGGCGAGGAGCCCTGCAGTGCGCCACCGGGTTGCGAGACGCTTGGAGCCGGTGTCACGACTGGACCGGAACGGCGAGAGCCACCACCTGAGACACACACGCAAAACACCATCGAACGCGAAGAGGATCAATGCAAAGACCACAACAAAGCACAAGAAACACATAGGAAACATACGTGAAGGTTGGCCAGCGTTAGATGTGAGCCACGATAGGACTGCCAGTGTCTGCGGTACTAAAAAATTAGTACTGCTCCAAGTCGCATAGTATAGTGCTAGGTCACGGTAGTACCGTGGTTGGAGCATAGTAAGGTTCTAGTGCCGCGTGTAGCATGTGTGGTAGTACAGCGCCAGAGGGCGGTAGTCTGCGCGCCGACGGGCGGTAGTATCAGCGTCGCGTCGATCCGAACGGCGATTCAATCAAAAGACACGCTAAACAACGGCAAGTGCTACGGTGATCGAGATCTCGCAAGACAACAAAACAAGTATAATTCCTATGCAAGGCTACTCTCCTTCATCCTATTCTTGCAAAGAGAAAGCCTACGAATCTCTAGAACATCCAAGTCTCCCCCAACAACCTAAAGACAAAGAACGCAATAAAACGAGAAAGGATTGGGGAAAAACCTGGGTCCATAGCAAGAGCACGTGGTGGGAAGGATCCCACCGGACGGAATCACGGAGGGCAGCCGGAGGAGGAGATCCGCGATTTAACGCAGCTCCTATCTTGAGCGGGAGAGAGAGAGAGAGAGATGAGACGACGTGGGAGGAACTGCGAATGGGTATGGGGGAGTTAGAACTCCCCCTGCCCGTCCTTATCTGAAGGAAATATGCCCTAGAGGCAATAATAAAGTTATTATTTATTTCCTTATATCATGATAAATGTTTATTATTCATGCTAGAATTGTATTAACCGGAAACATAATACATGTGTGAATACATAGACAAACAGAGTGTCACTAGTATGCCTCTACTTTACTAGCTCGTTAATTGAAGATGGTTATGTTTCCTAACCATAGAAATAAGTTGTCATTTGATTAACGGTATCACATCATTAGAAGAATGATGTGATTGACTTGACCCATTCCGTTAGCTTAGCACTTGATTGTTTAGTATGTTGCTTATGCTTTCTTCATGACTTATACAAAGTTCCTGCAACTATGAGATTATGCAACTCCCGTTTACGGAGGAACACTTTGTGTGCTACCAAACGTCACAACGAATCGGGTGATTATAAAGGTACTCTCTGGTGTCTCCAAAAGTATATGTTGAGTTGACATAATTCGAGATTAGGTTTTGTCACTCCGATTGTCGGAGAGGTATCTCTGGGCCTTCTCGGTAATACTCATCACCTAAGCCTTGCAAGCATTGTAACGAATGAGTTAGTTATGAAATGATGTATTACAGAATGAGTAAAGAGACTTGCCGGTAACGAGATTGAACTAGGTATTGGATACCGACGATCGAATCTCGGGCAAGTAACATACCGATGACAAAGGGAACAACATATGTTGTTATGCGGTTTGACCGATAAGGATCTTCAGTAGAATATGTAGGAACCAATATGAACATCCGTGTTCCGCTATTGGTTATTGACCGAGAATAGTTCTAGGTCATGTCTACATAGTTCTCGAACCCGTAGGGTCCGCACGCTTAACGTTTCGATGATAGTTTATTATGAGTTTATAAGTTTTGATGTACCGAAGTTTGTTCGGAGTCCCGGATGTGATCACGGACATGACGAGGAGTCTCGAAATGGTCGAGACATAAAGATTGATATATTGAAGCCTATGTTTGGACTTGGAAAGGTTAGGATGAAAACAGATTTAACCGAACACCGGGGTTTACGGAACCTCCCGGGGTCAATGGGCCTTGATGGGCCATAAGGAGAACAGGAGGACCGGCCGGGGCAGGGCGCGCGCCTCCCCTAGTCCGAATAGGACAAGGAGAGGCGGCGCCCCTTCCTCTTCCCTCCCCAAGTCCTAATCCAACTAGGAAGGGGAGTCCTACTCCGGTGGGAGTAGGACTCCTCCGCGTGCCTCCCCTAGGGCCGGCCGCACCCCTTGCTCCTTTATATACGAGGCGGGGGCACCCATGACACACAAGGTGATCTACGGATCGTTCCTTAGCGTGCGCGGTGCCCCCTCCACCATATTCCACTTCGGTCATATCGTCATGAGCTTAGGCGAAGCATCGCTACCGTAGAGTCATATCGTCATGAGCTTAGGCGAAGCCCTGCGTCGGTGGAGCATCAACATCGTCACCACGCCGTCAGTCCGACGGAACTCATCCCCGACACTTTGCTTTGGATCGAGTCCGGGATCGCCATCGAGTGAACGCAGTCGAACTCGGAGGTGCCGTGCATTCGGTACTTGGATCGGTCGGATCGTGAAGACGACGACTACATCAACGCGTTGTCATAACGCTTCGCCACGGTCTCACGAGGGTACGTGGACATACACTCTCCCCTCTTGCTATGCCATCACCATGATCTTGCGTGTGCGTAGGAAATTTTGAAATTACTACGCTCCCCAACAAAGTGGCATCCGAGCCCGGTTTTATGCGCTGATGGCATATGCACGAGTAGAACACAAGTGAGTTGTGGGCGATATAAGTCATACCGCTTACCAAAGATGTCATACTTTGGTTCGGGCGGTATTGTGAGATGAAGCGGCCGGACCGACATTACGCCAGATGCTTACGCGAGACTGGTTTCACCGCCGAGCACTCGTTGCTTAAAGGTGACCGGCGGGTGTCTGTTTCTCTCACTTTAGTTGAACTGAGTGTGGCTACGCCCGGTCCTGCGAAGGTTAAAACAGCACCAACTTGACAAACTATCGCTGTGGTTTTGATGCGAGGTAAGAACGGTTCTTGCTCAGCCCGTAGCAGCCACGTAAAACTTGCAACAACAAAGTAGAGGATGTCTAACTTGTTTTTGCAGGCATGTTGTGATGTGATATGGTCAAGACGTGATGCTATATTTTATTGTATGAGATGATCATGTTTTGTAACCGGTTATCGGCAATGGCAGGAGCCATATGGTTGTCGCTTATTGTATGAAATGCAAAGTTATGTAATTGCTTTACTTTATCACTAAGCAGAGCGATAGTCGTAGAAGCAATAGTTGGCGAGACGACAACGATACTACGATGGAGATCAAGGTGTCGCGCCGGTGACAATGGTGGTCATGACGATTGCTTCGTGTTGGGGAACGAGTAATTTCAAAAATTTCCTACGCGCACGCAAGACCATGGTGATGGCATAGCAACGAGAGGGAGAGTGTATGTCCACGCACTCGTGAGACCGTGAAGCGAAGCGCTATAACAACGCTGTTGATGTAGTCGACGCCTTCACGATCCGACCGATCCAAGTACCGAACGACGCACCTCCGAAGTTCAGACACGCTCAGCTCGATGACAATCCCTGACTCGATCCAAAGAAAGTGTCGGGATGAGTTCCACAAGACGACGGCGTGGCAGGACGATGATGATGCTTCACCGGCGCAGGCTTCGCCTAAGCTCCGCGACGATATGACCGAGGTGGGATATGGTGGAGGGGGCACCGCACACGGCTAAGGAACGATCCGAGATCAACTTGTGTTTCATGGGGTGCCCCCGCCTCAGATATAAAGGAGCAAGGAGGAGGAGGCCGGCCCTAGGAGGAGGGCGCCAAGGGGAGTCCTACTCCCACCGGAGTAGGACTCCTTCTTCCTAGTCCAACTAGGAGAAGGGGGAAAGGAGGAAGTGGAGAAGGAAGGAGAGGGGGTTGCGCCCAAACCCCTTGTCCAATTCGGACTGGGCTTGGGAGGGCGCGCCACCTCCCCGGCTCCTTCCCACTAAGGCCCATCATGGCCCAATACTCTTCCCCGTATTCCCGTAACTCCCGGCATTCGAAAAATACCCGAATCACTCGGAACCTTTCCGAACTCCGAATATAGTCGTCCAATATATCGATCTTTACGCCTCGACCATTTCGAGACTCCTCGTCATGTCCCCGATCTCATCCGGACTAACTCCTTCGTACATCAAAACTCATAAACTCATAATATAACCATCATCGAAACCTTAAGTTGCGGACTTACGGGTTCGAGAACTATGTAGACATGACTTAGAACTATTCTCGGTCAATAACCAATAGCGGGACCTGGATGCCCATATTGGCTCCTACATATTCTTCAAGATCTTTATCGGTCAAACCGCATAACAACATACGTTGTTCCTTTGTCATCGGTATGTTACTTGCCCGAGATTCGATCGTCGGTATCCAATACCTAGTTCAATCTCGCCACCGCAAGTCTCTTTACTCGCTCCGTAATACATCATCTTACAACTAACTTATTAGTTGCAATGCTTGCAAGGCTTATGTGATGTGCATTACCGAGAAGGCCTAGAGATATCTCTCCGATAATCGGAGTGACAAAACCTAATCTCAAATACGCCAACCCAACATGTACCTTTGGAGACACCTGTAGTACTCCTTTATAATCACCCAGATTACGTTGTGACGCTTGGTAGTACCCAAAGTGTTCCTCCGTAAACGGAGTTGCATAATCTCATAGTTACAGGAACATGTATAGGTCATGAAGAAAGCAATAGCAATATACTAAACGATCAAGTGCTAAGCTAACGGAATGGGTCATGTCAATCACATCATTCTCCTAATGATGTGATCCCATTAATCAAATGACAACACATGTCTATGGTTAGGAAACATAACCATCTTTGATTAATGAGCTAGTCAAGTAGAGGCATACTAGTGACTCAGATGTTTGTCTATGTATTCACACATGTATTATGTTTCCGTTAATACAATTATAGCATGAATAATAAACATTTATCATGATATAAGGAAATAAATAATAACTTTATTATTGCCTCTAGGGCATATTTCCTTCAGCCTCCCACTTGAACTAGAGTCAATAATCTAGTTCACATCGCCATGTGATTTAACATCAATAGTTCACATCTATATGTGGTTAACACCCATAGTTCATATCGACATGTGACCAACACCCAAAGGGTTTACTAGAGTCAAGAATCTAGTTCACATCGCTATGTGATTAACACCCAAAGAGTACTAAGGTGTGATCATGTTTTGCTTGTGAGATAATTTTAGTCAACGGTCTGTCACATTCGAGCCGTAAGTATTTTGCAAATTTCTATGTCTACAATGCTCGCACGGAGCTACTCTAGCTAATTGCTCCCACTTTCAATATGTATCCAGATTGAGACTCGAGTCATCTAGATTAGTGTTAAAACTTGCATCGACGTAACCCTTTACGATTTAACCTTTTTCACTTCCATAATCGAGAAACATATCCTTATTCCACTAAGGATAATTTTGACCGCTGTCCATTGATCTATTCCTAGATCACTATTGCACTCCTTGCCAAGCTTAGTGGTAGGGTATGCAATAGATCCGCACGCAGCATGACATACTTTATAGAACCTATGGCTGATGCATAGGGAATGACTTTCATTCTCTTTCTATCTTCTGCCGTGGTCGGGTTTTGAGTCTTACTCAATCTCACACCTTGTAACACGTGCAAGAACTCTTTCTTTGACTGCTCCATTTTAAACTACTTCAAAATCTTGTCAAGGTATGTATTCATTGAAAAACTTATCAAGCCGCCTTGATCTATCTCTATAGATCTTGATGCTCAATATGTAAGCAGCTTCACCGAGGTCTTTCTTTGAAAAACTCCTTTCAAATACTCCTTTATGCTTTGCGTAGAATAATCCTACATTATTTCCGATCAATAATATGTCATTCACATATACTTATCGTAAATGTCAGAGTGCTCCCACTCACTTTCTTGTAAATACAGCTTCTCCAAAAGTCTCAGATAAAACCATATGCTTTGATCACACTATCAAAGAGTTTATTCCAACTCCGAGATGCTTGCACCAGTCCATAGATGGATCGCTGGAGCTTGCACATTTTGTTAGCTCCTTTAGGATTGACAAAACCTTCTGGTTGCATCATATGCAACTCTTCTTCAATAAATCCATTAAGGAATGCAGTTTTGACATCCATTTGCCAGATTTCATGAAATGTGGCAATTGCTAACATGATTCGGACAGATTTAAGCATCGTTACGAGCGAGAAAATCTCATCGTATTCAACACCTTGAACTTGTCGAAAACCTTTTGCAACAAGTCGAGCTTTGTAGATAGTAACACTACTATCAGTGTCCGTCTTCCTCTTAAAGATCCATTTATTTAACATGGCTTGCGATCATCGAGCAAGTCAATCAAAGTCCATACTTTGTTCTCATACATGGATCCTATCTCGATTTCATGGCCTCAAGCCATTTCATGAATCTGGGCTCATCATCGCTTCCTCATAGTTCGTAGGTTCATCATGGTCTAGTAACATGACTTCCGAACATGATTACCGCATCACTCTGGTGTGGATCTTACTCGAAGACCTACGAGGTTTGGTAGCAACTTGATCTCAAGTTTCATGATCATCATCATTAACTTCCTTACTAATTGGTGTAGGAATCATCGAACTGATTTACGTGATGAACTACTTTCCAATAAGGGAGAAGGTACAATTACCTCATCAAGTTCTACTTTCCTCCCACTCACTTCTTTCGAGAGAAACTCCTTTCTAGAAAGGATCCATCTTAGCAACGAAAAACTTGCCTTCGGATCTGTGATAGAAGGTGTACCCAATAGTTACCTTTGGGTATTCTATGAAGACGCATCTCGATTTGGGTTCGAGCTTATCGGTGAAAACTTTTTCACATAAGCATCACAACTCCAAACTTTTAAGAAACAACAGCTTAGGTTTATCGTTAAACCATAGTTCATATGGTGTCGTCTCAACGGATTTAGATGGTGCCCTATTAAACGTGAATGCAGCTGTCTCTAATGCATAACCCCAAAATGATAGTGGTAAACCGATAAGAGACATCATAGATCGCACCATATCCAATAAAGTGCGGTTACGACATTCGGACACACCATTATGTTGTGGTGTTCCATGTGGCGTGAGCTGTGAAACTATTCCACCTTTGTTTTAATTGAAGACCAAACTCGTAACTCAAATATTTTTCCTCTACGATCATATCGTAGAAACTTTTATTTTCTTGTTACGATGATTCTTCACTTCACTCTGTAATTCTTTGAACTTTTCAAATGTTTCAGACTTGTGTTTCATCAAGTAGATATACCCATATCTGCTCAAATCATCTGTGAAGGTCGAAAATAACGATACTTGCCACGAGCATCAACACTCATTGGATCGCATACATCGGTATGTATTATTTCCAATAAGTCAAGAGCTTGTTCCATTGTTCCGAGAACGGAGTTTTAGTCATCTTGCCCAAAAGGCACGGTTCGCAAGCATCAAATGATTCATAATCAAGTGATTCCAAAAGTCCATCAAGATGGAATTTCTTCATGCGCTTTACACCAATATGACCTAAACGGCAAGTGCCACAAATAAGTTGCACTATCATTATTAACTTTGCATCTTTTGGTTTCAATATTATGAATATGTGTATCACTATGATCGAGATCCAATGAACCATTTTCATTGGGTGTGTAACCATATAAGGTTTTATTCATGTAAATGTAACAACAATTTATTCTCTTACTTAAATGAATAACAGTATTGCAATAAACATGATCAAATCATATTTATGCTCAACACCAAATAACACTTATTTAGGTTCCACACTAATTCCGAAAGTATAGGGAGTGTGCGATGATGATCATATCAATCTTGGAACTACTTCCAACTCTCATCGTCACTTCTCCCTTAACTAGTCTCTGTTCATTCTCGCAACTCCGCTTCGAGTTACTAATCTTAGCAACCGAACTAGTACCAAAAACCGAGGGGTTGCTATGAACACTAGTAAAGTACACATCAATAACATGTATATCAAATATACCTTTGTTTACTTTGCCATCCTTTCTTATCCACCAAATACTTGGGGTAGTTCCGCCCAAAGGACCAATCCTTTTGCGGTAGAAGCACTTAGTCTCGTGCTTAGGACCAGACTTGGGTTTCTTCACTTGAGCAACAACTTGCTTGCCGCTCTTCTTGAAGTTCCCTTCTTCCTTTTGCCCTTTTCTTGAAACTAGTGGTCTTGTCTACCATCAACACTTGATGTTTTTCTTGATTTCTACCTCCGTCGATTTTAGCATCACGAAGAGTTTGGGAATTACTTTTGTCATCCCTTGCATATTATAGTTCATCACGAAGTTCTACTAACTTGGTGATGGTGACTAGAGAATTCTGTCAATCACTATCTTATCCGGAAGATTAACTCCCACTTGATTCAAGCGATTGAAGTACCCGAAAATCTGAGCACATGCTCACTAGTTGAGCGATTCTCCTCCATCTTTTAGCTATAGAACTTGTTGGAGACTTCATATCTCTTAACTCGGTATTTTCTTGAAATATTAACTTCAATTCCTGGAACATCTCATATGGTCCATGATGTTCAAAACGCCTTTGAAGTCCCGATTCTAAGCCGCTAAGTATGGTGCACTAAACTATCAAGTAGTCATCATATTGAGCTAGCCAAACGCTCATAACGCCCGCATTTTCTCCTGCAATAGGTTTGTCACCTAGCGTGCATTAAGGACATAATTCTTCAGGCAGCAATGAGGATAAACCTCAGATCACGGATCTAATCCGCATCATTGCTACTAACATTTTTCAACATAATTTTCTCTAGGAACATATCAAAACAAACATATAAAAGCATAGGGAAGCAACAACGCGAGCTATTGATCTACAACATAATTTGCAAAATACTACCAGACTAAGTTCATGATAAATTTAAGTTCAATTAATCATATTATTTAAGAACTCCCACTTAGACCGACATCTCTCTAGTCATCTTAAGTGATTACGTGATCCAAATCAACTAAACCATGTCCGATCATCACGTGAGATGGAGTAGTTTCAATGGTGAACATCACTATGTTGATCATATCTACTATATGATTCACGCCGACCTTTCGGTCTCCGTGTTCCGAGGCCATATCTGTTATATGCTAGGCTCGCCAAGTTTAACCCGAGTATTCTTCGGCGCAACTGTTTTGCACCCGTTGTATTTGAACGTAGAGCCTATCACACCCGATCATCACGTGGTGTCTCAAAGACGAAGAACTTTCAACGGTGCATACTCGGGAGAACACTTCTTGATAATTTTAGTGAGAGATCATCTTATAATGCTACCGCCAATCAAAGCAAGATAAGATGCATAAAGGATAAACATCACATGCAATCAATATAAGTGATATGATATGGTCATCATCATCTTGTGCTTGTGATTCCATCTCAAGCACCGCCATGATCACCATCGCCACGGCGCGACACCTTGATCTCCATCGTAGCATCGTTGTCGCCTCGCCAACTATTGCTTCTACGACTATCGCCATCGCTTAGTGATAAAGTAAAGCAATTACATGGCGTTGCATTTCATACAATAAAGCGACAATCATATGGTTCTTGCCATTGCCGATAACTCGGTTACAAAACATGATCATCTCATACAATAAAATATAGCATCACGCCTTGACCATATCACATCACAACATGCCCCGCAAAACAAGTTAGACGCCCTCTACTTTGTTGTTGCAAGTTTTACGTGGCTGCTACGGGCTGAGCAAGAACCGTTTACCTACGCATCAAAACCACAACGATAGTTTGTCAAGTTGGTGCTGTTTTAACCTTTTGCAAGGACCGGCGTAGCCACACTTGGTTCAACTAAAGTGAGAGAAAGCAGACACCCGCCGGTCACCTTTAAGCAACGAGTGCTCAAGCGGTGAAACCAGTCTCGCGAAGCGTGACGCGTAATGTCGGTCCGGCCGCTTCATCTCACAATACCGCCAACCAAAGTATGACATCTTTGGTAAGCGGATGACTTATATCGCCCACAACTCACTTGTGTTCTACTCGTGCATATGACATCAACGCATAAAACCATGCTCGATACCACTCTTGGGGAACGAGTAATTTCAAAAATTTCCTACGCGCACGCAAGACCATGGTGATGGCATAGCAACGAGAGGGAGTGTATGTCCACGCACCCTCGTGAGACCGAAGCGAAGCGTTATAACAACGCTGTTGATGTAGTCGACGCCTTCACGATCCGACCGATCCAAGTACCGAACGACGGCACCTCCGAGTTCAGCACACGCTCAGCTCGATGACAATCCCGGACTCGATCCAGCAAAGTGTCGGGATGAGTTCCACAAGACGACGTGGCAGGACGATGATGATACTTCACCGGCGCAGGCTTCGCCTAAGCCCATGACGATATGACCGAGGTGGGATATGGTGGAGGGGGCACGCGACACGGCTAAGGAACGATCCGTAGATCAACTTGTGTGTCATGGGGTGCCCCCTGCCCCGTATATAAAGGAGCAAGGGAGGAGGAGGCCGGCCCTAGGAGGAGGGCGCCAGGGGAGTCCTACTCCCACCGGGAGTAGGACTCCTTCTTCCTAGTCCAACTAGGAGAAGGGGAAAGGAGGAAGTGGAGAAGGAAGGAGAGGGGCTGCGCCCCAAACCCCTTGTCCAATTCGGACTGGGCTTGGGAGGGGCGCGCGCCACCTCCTGGCTCCTTCCCACTAAGGCCCATCATGGCCCAATACTCTTCCCTGTATTCCCGTAACTCCCGGTACTCGAAAAATACCGAATCACTCGGAACCTTTCCGAACTCCGAATATAGTCGTCCAATATATCGATCTTTACGTCTCGACCATTTCGAGACTCCTCGTCATGTCCCCGATCTCATCCGGGACTCCGAACTCCTTGGTACATCAAAACTCATAAACTCATAATATAACCATCATCGAAACCTTTAGCGTGCGGACCCTACGGGTTCGAGAACTATGTAGACATGACTTAGAACTATTCTCGGTCAATAACCAATAGCGGACCTGGATGCCCATATTGGCTCCTACATATTCTTCAAGATCTTTATCGGTCAAACCGCATAACAACATACGTTGTTCCCTTTGTCATCGGTATGTTACTTGCCCGAGATTCGATCGCCGGTATCCAATACCTAGTTCAATCTCGCCACCGCAAGTCTCTTTACTCGCTCGTAATACATCATCTTACAACTAACTTATTAGTTGCAATGCTTGCAAGGCTTATGTGATGTGCATTACCGAGAAGGCCTAGAGATACCTCTCCGACAATCGGAGTGACAAAACCTAATCTCGAAATACGCCAACCCAACATGTACCTTTGGAGACACCTGTAGTACTCCTTTATAATCACCCAGTTACGTTGTGACGTTTGGTAGTACCCAAAGTGTTCCTCCGGTAAACGGGAGTTGCATAATCTCATAGTTACAGGAACATGTATAGGTCATGAAGAAAGCAATAGCAATATACTAAACGATCAAGTGCTAAGCTAACGGAATGGGTCATGTCAATCACATCATTCTCCTAATGATGTGATCCCATTAATCAAATGACAACACATGTCTATGGTTAGGAAACATAACCATCTTTGATTAATGAGCTAGTCAAGTAGAGGCATACTAGTGACTGTATGTTTGTCTATGTATTCACACATGTATTATGTTTCCGGTTAATACAATTATAGCATGAATAATAAACATTTATCATGATATAAGGAAATAAATAATAACTTTATTATTGCCTCTAGGGCATATTTCCTTCACTTCGGAGATGGAGATCACAAGCACAAGATGATGATGGCCATATCATATCACTTATATTGATTGCATGTGATGTTTATCTTTTATGCATCTTATCTTGCTTTGATTGACGGTAGCATTATAAGATGATCTCTCACTAAAAATTATCAAGAAGTGTTCTCCCTGAGTATGCACCGTTGCTAAAAGTTCGTAGTACCCAGACACCACGTGATGATCGGGTGTGATAAGTTCTACGTCCATCTACAACGGGTGCAAGCCAGTTTTGCACACGCAGAATACTCAGGTTAAAACTTGACGAGCCTAGCATATGCAGATATGGCCTCGGAACACTGAGACCGAAAGGTCGAGCGTGAATCATATAGTAGATATGATCAACATAGTGATGTTCACCATTGAAAACTACTCCATCTCACGTGATGATCGGTTATGGTTTAGTTGATTTGGATTACGTAATCACTTAGATGACTAGAGAGATGTCTGTCTAAGTGGGGGTTTTTAATATGATTAATTGAACTTAAATTTCTCATGAACTTAGTACCTGATAGTATTTTGCTTGTCTATGTTTACTGTAGATAGATGGCTCGTGCTGTTGTTCCGTTGAATTTTAATGCGTTCCTTGAGAAAGCAAAGTTGAAAGATGATGGTAGCAATTACACGGATGGGTCCGTAATTTGAGGATTATCCTCATTGCTGCATGAAGAATTACGCCCCGAAGCACCGCTGGGTGCCGTGCCTGCTGCAGAGCAACGCCGAGAAGTTGTGAACGTCTGGCGAGCAAAGTCGATGACTACTCTATAGTTCGTGTGCCATGCTTTACGGCTTAGAACCGGTCTTCAACGACGTTTTGAACGTCATGGAGCATATGAGATGTTCCAAGAGTTGAAGTTAATATTTCAAGCAAATGCCCGGATTGAGAGATATGAGGTCTCCAATAAGTTCTATAGCTGCAAGATGGAGGAGAATAGTTCTCGGTGAGCACATACTCAAAATGTCCGGGTATAATAATCACTTGATTCAGTGGGAGTTAATCTTCCGGATGATAGTGTCATTGATGTAATTCTCCAATCATCGCCACCAAGCTACAAGAGCTTCGTGATGAACTATAATATGCAAGGGATGACTAAGACAATTCTCGAGCTCTTCGCAATGCTAAAAGCAGCGGAGGTAGAAATCAAGAAAGAGCATCAAGTGTTGATGGTCAACAAGACCAATAGTTTCAAGACAAAGGGCAAAGGGAAGAAGAAGGAAACTTCAAAAGAACAGCAAGGAAGTTGCTGCTCAAGAGAAGAAACCCAAGTCTGGACCTAAGCCCGAAATCGAGTGTTTTACCGCAAGCGATCGACTTCGGAAGCGGAACTGCCCCAAGTATTTGGCGGATAAGAAGGATGGCAAGGCGAACAAAGGTATATGTGATATACATGTTATTGATGTGTACCTTACTAGAGCTCGTAGTAGCACTGGTATTTGATCTTGGTTCATTGCTAATATTTGCAACTCAAACAGGACTACGGAATAGGCGAGCACCGCAAAGGACGAGGTGACGATGCGCGTGGGAAACGGTTCCAAAGTCAATGTGATCGCGGTCGGCACGCTACCTCTACATCTACCTTCGGGATTAGTTTTAGACCTAAATAATTTGGTGCCGCGTTGAGCATGAACATTATATCTGGATCTTGTTTAATGCGAGACGGTTATTCATTTAAATCGAGAATAATGGTTGTTCTATTTATATGAGTAATATCTTTTATGGTCATGCACCCTTGAAGAATGGTCTATTCTTGTTGAATCTCGAAGAGTGATACACATATTCATAATGTCAAAGCCAAAAGATGCAGAGTTGATAATGATAGTGCAACTTATTTGTGGCACCGCCGCTTAGGTCATATCGGTGTAAAACACATGAAGAAACTCCATACAGATGGACTTTTGGAATCACTTGATTATGAATCACTTGATACTTGCGAACCGTGCCTCATGGGCAAGATGACTAAACCACCGTTCTCGGTTGTATGGAGAGAGCAAGATTTGTTGGAAATCATACATACGAGATGTATGTGGTCCGATGAATGTTGAAGCTCGTGGCGGATATCGTTATTTTCTCACCTTCACAGATGATTTAAGCAGATACGAGTATATCTACTTAATGAAGCATAAATATGAAACATTTGAAAAGTTCAAAGAATTTCAGAGTGAAGTTGAAAATCATCGTAACAAGAAAATAAAGTTTCTACGATCTGATCGTGGAGGAGAATATTTGAGTTACGAGTTTGGTCTACATTTGAAGCAATGCGGAATAGTTTCGCAACTCACGCCACCGGAACACCACAGCGTAATGGTGTGTCCGAACGTCGAATCGTATTTCACTAGATATGGTGCGATCTATGATGTCTATTTCGATTTACCGCTATCGCTTTGGGGTTATGCTTTAGAGACGGCCGCATTCACGTTAAATAGGACACCGTCAAAATCCGCTGAGACGACACCTTATGAACTATGGTTTGGCAAGAAACCAAAGTTGTCGTTTCGAAAGTTTGGGGTTGCGATGCTTATGTGAAAAGCTTCAACCTGATAAGCTTGAACCCAAATCGGAAAAATGTGTCTTCATAGGATACCCAAAGGAGACAATTGGGTATACCTTCTATCACAGATCCAAGGCAAGACATTCGTTGTTAAGAATGGATCCTTTCTAGAGAAGGAGTTTCTCTCGAAAGAAGTGAGTGGGAGGAAAGTAGAACTTGATGAGGTAACAGCACCAGCTCCCTTATTGAAAGTAGTTCATCACGTAAATCGGTTTCGTGACACCTACACCATTAGCGAGGAAGATAATGATAATGACCATGAAACTTCAGATCAAGTTGTCACCGAATCAGAGATCAACCAGAATAAAAACTGCACCAGAGTGGTACGGTAATCCTATTCGGAAGTCATGCTACTAGATCATGGTGAACCTACGAACTATGAAGAAGCGATGGTGAGCCCAGATTCGCAAAATGGCTTGAAGCCATGAAATCTGAGATGGGATCCATGTATGAGAACAAAGTATGGACTTTGGTTGACTTGCCGATGATCGGCAAGCCATTGAGAATAAATGGATCTTTAAGAAGAAGACCGACGCCGATGGTAATGTAACTGTCTATAAAGCTCGACTTGTTGCGAAAGGTTTTCGACAAGTTCAAGGGTTGACTACGATGAGACTTTCTCACCGTAGCGATGCTTAAGTCTGTCCGAATCATGTTAGCAATTGCTGCATTTTATGATTATGAAATTTGGCAAATGGATGTAAAACTGCATTCTTGAATGGATTTCTAGAAGAAGAGTTGTATATGATGCAACCAGAAGGTTTTGTTGATCCAAAAGGTGCTAACAAAGTGTGCAAGCTCCAGCGATCAATTTATGGTCCGTGCAAGCCTCTCGAGTTAGAATAAACGCTTTGATAGTGTGATCAAAGCATATGGTTTTATATGCACTTTTGGAGAAGCCTCAGATTTACAAAAAAGTGAGTGGGAGCTCAGAGCATTTCGATATTATATGTGGACGACATATTATTAATTGGAAATGATATTGAATTCTCGGATAGCATAAAAGGATACTTGAATAAAAGTTTTTCAATGAAAGACCTCGGTGAAGCTGCTTACATATTGGGCATCAAGATCTATAGAGATAGATCAAGACGCTTAATTGGACTTTCACAAAGCACATACCTTGATAAAGTTTTGAAAAAGTTCAAAATGGATCAGCAAAGAAAGGATTTTTACCGTGTTACAAGGTGTGAAATTGAGTCGACTCAATGCCCGACCACAGCAGAAGATAGAGAGAAAATGAAAAATGTTCCTATGCTTCAGCCATAGGCTCTATCATGTATGCAATGCTGTGTACCAGACCGGACGATGCTTAGCAATAAGCTTGGCAGGAAGGTACCAAAGTAATCCAGAGTGGATCATCGGACAGCGGTCAAGAACATCCTGAAATACGAAAAGGACTAAGGATATGTTTTCGATATGGAGGTGACAAAGAGCTAGTCGTAAATGGTTACGCCGATGCAAGCTTTGACACCGATCCGGACGATTCTAAATCGCAAACCGGATACGTATTTTATTAAACGGTGGAGCTGTCGGTTGGTGCAGTTCTAAACAAAGCGCCGTGGCGGGATCTACATGTGAAGCGGAGTACATAGCTGCTTCGAAGCAGCAAATGAAGGAGTCGGATGAAAGAGTTCATTTCGATCTAGGTGTCATACCTAGTGCATCGGGACCAATGAAGATCTTTCGTGACAATCTTGGTGCAATTGCCTTGGCAAAGGAATCCAGATTTCACAAGAGGACCAAGCATATCAAGAGACGCTTCAATTCCATTCGGGACCAAGTCCAAGTGGGAGACATAGAGATTTGCAAGATACATACGGATCTGAATGTTGCGACCCGTTGACTAAGCCTCTTCCACGAGCAAAACATGATCAGCACCAAGACTCCATGGGTGTTAGAATCATTCTTGTGTAATCTAGATTATTGACTCTAGTGCAAGTGGGAGATCAAGGAAATATGCCCTAGAGGCAATAATAAAGTTATTATTTATTTCCTTATATCATGATAAATGTTTATTATTCATGCTAGAATTGTATTAACCGGAAACATAATACATGTGTGAATACATAGACAAACAGAGTGTCACTAGTATGCCTCTACTTTACTAGCTCGTTAATCGAAGATGGTTATGTTTCCTAACCATAGACATAAGTTGTCATTTGATTAACGGGATCACATCATTAGAAGAATGATGTGATTGACTTGACCTATTCCGTTAGCTTAGCACTTGATCGTTTAGTATGTTGCTTATGCTTTCTTCATGACTTATACAAAGTTCTCGCAACTATGAGATTATGCAACTCCTGTTTACGGAGGAACACTTTGTGTGCTACCAAACGTCACAACGAATCGGGTGATTATAAAGGTACTCTCAGGTGTCTCCAAAAGTATATGTTGAGTTGACATAATTCGAGATTAGGTTTTGTCACTCCGATTGTCGGAGAGGTATCTCTGGGCCTTCTCGGTAATACTCATCACCTAAGCCTTGCAAGCATTGTAACTAATGAGTTAGTTACGAAATGATGTATTACAGAACAAGTAAAGAGACTTGCCGGTAACGAGATTGAACTAGGTATTGGATACCGACGATCGAATCTCGGGCAAGTAACATACCGATGACAAAGGAACAACGATGTTGTTATGCGGTTTGACCGATAAGGATCTTCGTAGAATATGTAGGAACCAATATGAACATCCAGGTTCCGCTATTGGTTATTGACCGAGAATAGTTCTAGGTCATGTCTACATAGTTCTCGAACCCGTAGGGTCCGCACGCTTAACGTTTCGATGACAGTTTATTATGAGTTTATAAGTTTTGATGTACCGAAGTTTGTTCGGAGTCCCGGATGTGATCACGGACATGACGAGGAGTCTCGAAATGGTCGAGACATAAAGATTGATATATTGGAAGCCTATGTTTGGACTTCGGAAAGGTTCCGGATGAAAGCGAGATTTAACTGAACAGGGGTTACTGGAACCTCCCGGGGTCAATGGGCCTTGATGGGCCATAAGGAGAAGACGAGACCGGCCAAGGCAGGCCGCGCCCTCCCCTAGTCCGAATAGGACAGAGAGAGGCGGCGCCTTCCTCTTCCCCTCCCCAAGTCCTAATCCAACTAGGAAGGGGGGAGTCCTACTGGTGGGAGTAGGACTCCTCCGCGCCTCCCTAGGGCCGGCCGCACCCCTTGCTCCTTTATATACGAGGCAGGGGGCACCCCATGACACACAAGTTGATCTACGGATCGTTCCTTAGCCGTGTGCGGTGCCCCTCCACCATATTCCACTTCGGTCATATCGTCGCGAGCTTAGGCGAAGCCTCGCGCCGTAGAGTCATATCGTCGCGGAGCTTAGGCGAAGCCCTGCGTCGGTGGAGCATCAACATCGTCACCACGCCGTCGTCTTGTGGAACTCATCCTCAAACTTTCTTTGGATCGAGTCCGGGATCGCCATCGAGCTGAACGTGTCTTTGAACTCGGAGGTGCCGTGCGTTCGGTACTTGGATCGGTCGGATCATGAAGACGACGACTACATCAAACCGCGTTGTCATAACGCTTCCGCTTACGGTCTACGAGGGGTCCGTGGACATACACTCTCCCTCTCGTTGCTATGCCATCACCATGATCTTGCGTGTGCGTAGGAAAATTTTGAAATTACTACGTTCCCCAACATTATCCCCACGCGCCCAAGACGGCGCGGTAGTACCGCAGGTCATCGCTGTAGTACCGTTCGGGCGGAAGTACCGCACCGGAGCGGTAGTACCGCTCACCCAGCGGCGATAAAATTTCTTGCCGCGTAGGCGCAGATAGTACCGATGCTCCCACATGCGGTAGTACCGTGGCTGGCATGTAGTACAGTAAGCCGTCATGTAGTACCGCTGAGCTCAAGACACCCCTGGTTTCAACACAAAAGAAAAGGTCTTTGTACGGAAACTTTTCACACAAAGGAAGCCACAAGCACACGCACAAACCAGAGGTAGAAAGACAACAAGAGAACACCAAGCGACACAACCTCTCAAAAGGAGAGGGCGGTGGCCGAAGCCACCTATGTTTGAGTTAGATGGTATGGCACCGCGAAGAATTATCCTTGGGCCCATGACCAAAACTCGTCTTTGAAGCACAAGTACCATAAAAAATGACTAATGTGAAAGAGTTGATCTATTTATGCATGATAGGGGGGAGGGAGAGTTCATTGAGAGAACAATACTCCCCCTTTGTCCATGCCTACACCTAAACTAGACAACAAGATGAGTGTGGTGGGGGTGCACGGTTCAAGTCACATTGCTCAAATCAATGATATTTAGCTCATGCCTTAACTCGCGAAATCTTGCTTCATCCAAGGGCTTCGTGAAAATATCTGCAAGGTTATCATGAGTGTTGACATACTTGAGCTCGATCTCCCCTCGCCTAATGTGATCCCGGATGAAGTGATACCAAATCTCAATGTGCTTCGTCTTGAAGTGTTGCACCGGGTTGAGAGAGATCTTGATGGCACTTTCATTATCACACCAAAGAGGCACTTTGTCACAAATGACACCGTACTCCTTTAAAGTTTGCCTCATCCATAGGAGTTGAGCACAACAACTACCGCCGCCACATATTCCGCTTCGGTGAGACGAGAGACACACAACTTTGCTTCTTGGAAGACCAACTTACCAAAGAGCAACCAATAAATTGGCACCCTCAGGAAGTGGACTTCCTATCCACTTTGTCTCCGCCCAATCGAATCAAGTAAATCCTTCAAGCTTGAAGTTTGCTCCTCTTGGGTACCATAAGCCAAAGTTTGGGGTATGAGCCAAATATCGAAGATTCGCTGACCGCCACATAGTGGCTTTCCTTTGGTGCGGCTTGAAACCGTGCACACATTCCGACACTCAACATGATATCCGGTCTAGATGCACAAAGGTAAAGCAAGGAGCCAATCATGGAGCGATATACCTTTTGATCCACCGCTTTACCATTGGGATCAATGTCAAGTTGGCACTTGGTAGGCATTGGTGTAGTAGCCGGCTTGACATCACTTAGCTTGAATCTTTTGAGCATGTCTTGAGTGTATTTGGCTTGGTTGATGAAGGTTCCTTCTCTTCTTTGTTTGATATCGAAACCAAGGAAGAACTTCAACTCTCCCATAGAAGACATCTTGAACTTGGAGGTCATGAGAGCGGCAAATTCCTCATTGAAAGCTTTGTTAGGGGAACCAAAGATAATATCATCAACATATAGTTGGCATACAAACAACTCCCCATTGACCTTCTTAGTAAAAAGAGTGGGGTCGATTTTCCCCACTTCAAAACCACGATCTTGTAACAACTCGGTAAGGTGGTCATACCACGCACGTGGGGCTTGTTTAAGGCCATAGAGTGCCTTATCGAGTTGATACACATGATTCGGGAAGTAGGGGTCCTCGAACCCGGGGGGTTGCTTGACATAGACCAACTCATTAATAGGACCACTAAGAAAAGCACTTTTCACATCCATTTGTTGCAACTTAAAGTTGTGATGAGCAGCATAAGCAATCAACAAACGAATGGATTCAAGACGAGCAACGGGAGCAAAGGTTTCACCGTAGTCGATACCCTCGACTTGGGAGTAGCCTTGTGCTACCAATCTTGCCTTGTTGCGAATGATGTTCCCATGAGCATCTTGATTGTTCTTGAAGATCCACTTGGTTCCAATGACGTTGTGGTTCCCCGACGGCCTTGGCACCAATCTTCACACCTTGTTGTACTCGAAATTGTTGAGTTCTTCATGCATGGCATTGAGCCAATCCGAGTCTTCGAGCGCCTCATAGACCTTTTGGGGTTCAACACAAGAGACAAACGCGTGATGTTCACAATAGTTTGCCAATTGTCTACGAGTGCTTACCCCTTTCATTAGGCTTCCAACCACATTCTCCATGAGATGGCCTTTGGTAGTAAGTTTGGATGCAATATTGGCGGCACGACGCTCTAATTCTTCCTCGGAGGTGAGATGAGGAGGGGTCACTTGATCATCTTGAGCGCCGTCTTGAACATGTTCTTGATCTTGAGCATGCTCGGGGAAGATAACTCGACCTTGGGCATCATTTGGTGTGTCACCATCGTCTTGAGCATGATCTTGCCCTTGGTCTTGATCATGAGGTTGAGGGCCTTCACTTTGTTCTTCGGAAGCGTGTGGGCCTTGAGTTGGTGATGGCTCCACTTGAGTGGAGCATTGTCCTTCTCCTTCGGCCACAAGGGGTTCCTCAACGGGTAGGATAAAACCAACACCCATTCTTATTATGGCTTGAGGAGGAATTTCATCACCTACATCACAAGTGCCACTTTGCTCCACTTGGGAGCCGTTATTCTCATCAAACTCCACATTACATGTCTCCTCAATAAGTCCCGTGGATTTATTGAGGACACGGTAAGCATGAGAGTTTGTAGCATAACCAACAAATATGCCCTCATAAGCTCTAGCTTCAAATTTAGACAAACGAACACCTTTCTTGAGAATGAAACACTTACACCCGAACACCCGAAATACTTGAGATTGGGCTTGTTGCCGGTGAGTATCTCATAAGGAGTCTTGTTCAAGCCTTTGTGGAGATAGAGCCGATTGGATGCATGACATGCGGTGTTGATGGCTTCGGCCCAAAAGTTGTATGGAGACTTGAACTCCGCCATCATGGTCCTTGCCGCATCCATCAACGTCCGGTTCTTCCTCTCCGCAACACCATTTTGTTGAGGGGTATATGGTGCCGAATATTGATGCTTGATCCCCTCTTCACTAAGAAACTCATCCAAGGTGTAGTTCTTGAACTCGGTGCCGTTGTCACTTCTTATTGTCAAGATCTTTGCATAATGTTTACGTTGAGCTTCATTTGCAAAGTCGATAATAGTTTGTTGAGTCTCACTCTTCCTCTTGAAGAAGTATACCCAAGTGTATCTTGAATAATCATCCACAATCACCAAGCAATACTTTCTACCCCCAAGACTATCAAAGGATGGAGGTCCAAAGAGGTCCATGTGCAGGAGCTCCAAGGGTCTCTTCTAGTAGATGATAGTCGTGGGAGGATGAGCCGTTTCATGAAGCTTTCCTTCGATACAAGCACTGCAAGCACGATCTTTGGCAAAACTAACATTTGTTAGTCCACGGACATGGTACCCCTTGAGAAGACTTTGCAAAGATCTCATATTGACGTGGGCTAAACGGCGATGCCAAAGCCATCCCACGTCAACTTTAGCCATTAGGCATGTCGCGGTCTTAGTGGGTCGCTCCGAAAAGTTTATCACATAAAGACCATTCTCGACATGCCCAACAAAGGCTACTTTAAGAGTCTTGCTCCACAAGAGGGCCACAGTATCAATGTTAAAGAAGGTGGCAAAGCCCATGAGTGCAAGTTGACGAACGGAAAGCAAATTGTATGCAAGGGACTCAACAAGCATGACTTTCTCGATCGTTAGATCATGAGAAACGACAACCTTGCCAAGACCCAATACCTTAGAATGTGAGGCATCACCCCACTCGACATTGGTGGGCATAGATGGGATCTTTGCACGTCCACCACCAAGTTCTTGCTCCGGTCATATGATTCGTTGCTCCACTATCGAGCAACCATGATCCCCACCGAAGCAAACACCTACAAGAAATCAATGCTTGGTTTTAGGTACCCATTTAGTAATGGGTCCTTTGATGTTAGTAACGAGGGTCTTAGGAACCCAAATAGACCATTCAATGTACTCATAAGAAGAACCAACAAATTTAGCATAAACATGCCCATCACTAGCACGGCACAACACATATGAGGGGTTAAAGTCGCCGGCTATGTTAAAGGGGATGACGTTGTCCTTCTTGGCATTGCCACCCTTTGCATGGTTCTTCTTCTTCTTGGAAGCACCCTCTCCCTCCCTCGCAAAAGTTTGCTTGAGAGGAGGAGGTTGCTTGGTCTTGTCATTCTTCTTCTTGCTCTTGGGCTTGGGCGCGAACCCAATCCCCTCCTTGGCCACAACTTCCTTTTGATTACTCAAAAGGTTGTTAAGGTTCTTCTCACCTTGTATGCATGTGACAAGGCCCTTTTCAAGTTGCTCCTTCAACTTAGCATTCTCCTCAACAAGATGCACATGCTCACAACAAGGGTTAGTAGCATTTGCATTATCAATCAATATCATATGAGGAAAGGTGGCTTTCTCCTTGGTTAGCTTCACTTGGAGTTGATCATGAGACTCTTTGAGACTAGCATGAGCACCCTTCAAGACTTTGTGAGCCTTTTCGAGAATGTCAAACTCCTCGTTGAGTCTAGCAAGATCAACTCCAAGCTTTGCCTTCTCGGAGCTAAGCACACGAGACACAACAAGAGCATGATCAAGGTCTTTCTTTAATTTAGCATGATCATCGTTGTATGACTCCTCAAGAGCCAAACGAAGACTACGCTCTTCCTCAAGAGCATTGGAAAGATCCGAAATCTCATCGGCATAGTCACGATTATGCCCTTCCAACTTAGAGACGGTTTCTTCATGAGCCTCGATCATGACATTAGCTTCACCAAGTTGTTCCAAGAGAGCAACGAAGTGCTTCTTGGATTTGCCCTTGAGTTTACCCATAAATATCTCAAACTCATTCTCCTCCACATTAGTCCCCTCATGTTCATCAATGCAATCCGTCAAAGAAGAATGATTGATGATGGTAGTTTTGATGTTGGGGGTTACCTTGTTGGTGGCTTTAGCCATGAGGCACTTGGCGGTGATGCTTTCATTGGGTGAATCAAAGAGAGACACCCGAGGAGTCATTGCAATGGCAACGGAGGCCATGGCAACCGACTCACCATCTTCATCATCATCATCATCCTCATTGTACTCTTCTTGAACCACCAATGCTTTGTGAGGAGCCTTCTTGGTGAAGTTGCTCTTGTTGGGGAAAGACTTGGCCTTGTCCTTACGGATGAGCTTGCCACCATTGTCTTCCCTCTTCTCATATGGGCACTCCACAACAAAGTGACTCACATTGCCACAATTGAAGCAAGTCCTCACTCGTTGCTTGCCCCTTGCGCCACTTGAGTTGCTCTTGTTGAAGTTGGGCCTTGAGTTCTTCTTGCTCCAAAATTGCCTTGAAGCAAGGGCCATGTGTTCATGATAGTCATACTTCGTATCTTCGAGGTTGCTCTCTTCTTCTTCCTCCTCTCCATCTTCTTCGACACAAATCTTGGCCTTCAAAGCGAGGTTGGGCTTCTTTGCTCTTTGGGAGCGAAGCACCGCATTGTTGGCGGTCTTGTCCAATATGCTCATAGCCACAAACTCATCCAACACATCACTTGAGGACAGGGTGTGGAAGTCCGGCCGTTGACGGATGACGGAGGACATGGCTTTGTGGTAGGGCATCATTGCCTTGAGGAATCTACGCTTGATCCAGCTTGTCATCCGTGTCCTTACTTCCATGATCCGGAGGAGACTGCAAGCTTGGTTACTCTCGATAGAGCTCACGAGGTTCTTCTTCTTCTTTCATTGCAAACTCATCGGCTTCATCTTGGACCACTTCATAATTGGAGCGTTGAATGCTTGCGCTTCCTCGATAAAGGAAACCACCTTGAGCCAAGCATCTTTGGCAAGGGAGTAGGGCCGGAGATGAGGGAGGTCTTCGAGAAGGATTGCTTCTTGGATGATGAAGAGAGCATTCTCATTGAATTGATGGTCCACGACTTCTCTAGGAGAGAAGTTGCTCGAATCATGCGGATAGAAACCTTCTTCAATGATTCTCCAAAGGTTAGTGTTCACATGATTTAAATGATGCTTAAAACGATAAACCCAAGAATCAAAATCCTCCAAAGGTTGTGCTCTCTGAAAGGATCGATATAGTTGACTAGAGGGGGGGTGAATAGGCAACTAACAATTTTTAAGCTTTTCTTTACCAATTTAAACTTTGCAATAATAAAGGTTGTCTAGATGTGCAACTAGGTGGACAACCTATATGATGCAATCAACACAAGCACAAGAGCAAGCAAAGATAGAAACACAAATAAGCTTGCACAAGTAAATGTATAAGATGGCAGAACAAGAGTGGAGCCGGTGGAGACGAGGATGTGTTACCGAAGTTCCTTCCTTTTGAGGGGAAGTACGTCTCCGTTAGAGCGGTGTGGAGGCACAATGCTCCCCAAGAAGCCACTAGGGCCACCGTAGTCTCCTCACGCCCTCGCACAATGCAAGAGCCGTGATTCCACTATTGGTGCCCTTGAAGGCGGCAACCGAACCTTTACAAACAAGGTTGGGGCAATCTCCACAACTTAATTGGAGGCTCCCAACAACACCACGAAGCTTCACCACAATGGAATATGGCTCCACGGTGACCTCAACCGTCTAGGGTGCTCAAACACCCAAGAGTAACAAGATCCGCAAGGGATAAGTGGGGGGAATCGAAAGTCTCTTGGTGGAAGAGTAGATCGGGCCCTTGTCACCCAATCCCGAGCAAATCAACAAGTTTGATTGGCTAGGGAGAGAGATCGGGCCAAAATGGAGCTTGAAGCAACAATGGAGCTTAGAGATAGAAGAGGTGGTCAACTAGAGGTAGGAGACACGCCTTTTATACTCGGAGAAAAGATCCAACCGTTATCCTCTAGTTCAGCCCGCGACACGCGGCACTACCGCTCCGAAAACGCGGTACTACCGCTGCCACGCTGGTACTACCGTGGAAGGCCACAGTACTACAGCGGCAAAGAAGAGCCTAGGATCTGGCTCGATGAAGCGCAGATTACTACCGGCGCGCAGTACTACCGCAAGCGAGCAAGCCACAACCCACGAAGAGCGCGGATGATCCGTGCCTACTTCATTTGAAAAAGCAAACAGGCGAAAACCCGACGCGGTAGTACCGCGCCCGAGGCGCTGATATTACCGTGGAGGCGCGGATGTAAAATTACATCCGCTCCTACTACCATGACATAGCGATGCACGGGCATGAGGGCCCGCAGTACTACGACTCCAAGAGAGCGGTACTACCGTGTCCACTCATGCGGTACTACCACAGCAGGCGAAGCGGTACTACCGTGTGGCGCGGATGTAAAAAATTACATCCGCGCCTACTACCGTACCGGAGTAGCACAAGGCGTAGGAGTTGCGGTACTACGGCTCCCTGGAGCAGTACTACCGCAAGAACATCAGTGGCCGTCGGATTTATGCACAACTATCACAACGGGAAGATGCTCCAAAGTGCAAGGAAAGGAAGAACAAGTGTACGTGTTGATTCCACCCAAACCTTTCCGACGCGGACCCCCTCTTAATAGTACGGCTCTCCTACGACTCAAATCCACCAAAAAGAAACGTAGAACGACGCCGTCTTCAATAGTCTCCGAGGGGCACCGAATCGTCTCGTGCCTAGTGATGAAACATCTGAGAAGCTCAAGGCATACGATTAGTCCGCAAAAGTATCGTCATCAATCACCAAAACACTTAAGGGATACATATGCCCTTACACTCTCCTCGGAGCACCCCCCAGGCGCAGCCAGGGCCCATTATGTTCCTTCTGGTCCAAAAAAAATCTCCGTAAAGTTTCGTTGCGTTTGGACTCGGTTTGATATTGATTTTCTGCGATGTAAAAAACATGCAGAAAACAACAACTGGCACTTGGCACTATGTCAATAGGTTAGTGCCAAAAAATGATATAAAATGACTATAAAATGATTATAAAACATCCAGGATTGATAATATAACAGCATGGAACAATAAAAAATTATAGATACGTTGAAGACGTATCAGCGGCCCTCGTGTGAAGTTGGTGCATTTGCAACGTTGGGGGTGTCCGGGCCAACGGGATGTAAGAGACGGTGTTTGGGTTGTGGGTTGTGTTGCTCTTTGCGGCTTTTTGTTGACCATAGGTGCTAGCGCTCATGGGCGTTGTTCTCCTCATTTGGAGCCATTGTTATGGAGATCTACAATAATCTTCACCCAAAATCAGATGTTTGGTATTCAGGTGGAAACCTAGGATCTAAATTTGTCGGATCTAACGACGATGTCGTGTCTGACATTGACTCATTGGAGTGTCATCTTTGCGGACCTCCATCCCTTTTAATATTCCATATGGCTTGGACACATGCGTCGTCACAACTGGCAAGAGATCGTCAGATAATGTTGATTGATGGTGTGACGACTTATGTGGCAAAGATGGTGACCTATGATGTTTGGGTCACAACCAGGGCTACGTAGTTGGCTCTGCGATGTGTCCCATGGATTCTCGTACTCTATTCTTTGTGCCATGGTGGAGTCAGAGCTCTTGACATCATTCGACCGACGACGATGCCCATGCGACACCATAGACAGATAGGTCATGGTGGTTGGTTTGGCGCAACTTTTGCTTGCGTCGCCTTTGAAGCTCATCATCAAAACCAGAGTTGCCTATCACTAAACGCATGCCAAAGGTGGCTAAGGCTTGACGTCTATGGGTTCTATTCTTCTTCTTCTTCTTCTATATCAAGTCGAGTTTATAATTTATTGAATGCGGCATACACACACCCCTACAACCACCTCCGCCGGAAAACGAACTTGTTCACGAAATGGAAGCGGGGGTCGTACGCGTCTACGCGTCATTTTTGTCACGGTTGGCACACTACGAGTCTGCACGTCACGCTGCTAGTTGATATATAATAAGAAAGATAATTTGCCGATTTCATTAACAGCCGGACAAAGTTTGCCACTTCTGGATCAGTCGCCACGCCCGTGGAAGCAAGCCATATTTGTTTTTTTTTTCAGCTTGAAAATGAATGGATTCCTTCCACAAGCCATATTTGTTTCTTTTTTTTCAGCTTGAAAATGAATGGATTCCTTTGCTGTTCACTCACAGCATACAGCTTATCTGGCTCACAAACTGCTTACCAGTTCACCACAGGGAGAAAAAAAGAATTGCACACGGACAGACCAGAATCCTCCATTTGATTTTGTGCTCTCTACAAAATCTATCCAACTTCAAGGAATCCAACAGCAGTTGTATGGTAACAGAAGAAACAACCATCTTCCGTGTTCCTCATCCTTCCAGATCAGAACAGTCGCTGCACCCAAATCGATCTAATGCTATGTTACAACATAATAACTTCACTGATAATGGCTACAATTCAAACTGACAGCAAGCAAGACACAGGACGTCATTCGTCTTCGGAGGTCTCGTCGGTTTGTTCATCGGGTTCTTCCTCTGGCAGAGCGGATACGATTGCGGCACAGCAGAACGAATCGCGGTCCTTCAGGAGGAGGCAGCTTCCTGCTGAGTTCCACTTCAAGTCGACTATCCGGAAGTTCGGCAAGGGAATGTTGACGCAGCAAGCACCGGATGGCGTCCACATGTACAGGTGCGGGCTCTCCGTGCACAAGACGAGGCGCGGGCATGTAGGGTCCCAGGCAGCAGCACGGATCGGATCTTTCTGCACAAGAACGGCTGCGAGCTCCAGGCGACAGATGTCCCATATCCAAAGAACAGTAGGCATGTTGTCGTTCCGGGTGAAGAAATAGTGGCTGTCGCTGCTCCACGACAGCATACCTGCACAATGTTTGTAACTTGAAAGGTGAGAGGTGTTTCAAGGTATCTGCACAGAAAGAAACTCTGGATGCAATTGCAATCTTAGCAATGGGGGTTTCTCTGTAATACAACACACTGATTCTTCAACATTTTTCTGCTAGAATTTTGAGAATCAGCAAGGCAAATCACCTAAGGGACTGTTGGTAAGTGTATTCATCACATCTGTACTGATATTACTTAAAATGGCCTTGCAAGAGGCATGAATTGGAGTAGGAAAAGACAAGTAAAAGCAGCTAACCGATTCCTTGTTTGGGGTTGGGCTTGTCACTAGCTGGTTTTTGTGCTGGCACGGTGATTGGAACATCCATCACCGCATATTTTACTCTAGAACCTCCTTCTGAGCCATTTTCTGATAAACAAAATAGGAAAATTCATTTCAGAACAATACAATGAAATAATTGACAGAAGTACACAAAAGACAGCATACAACGTGTCAATTTGGTTATGTATGTTCTTGAGCTATTGTGTACATAGTCTCCACAAATCTAGAAAATACTAGAGGAGACCGCCCATCTTAACACCGAGATGGCCTTAAGCTACAATCGATCAATAGTTTTTACTTATATGTGGTGTTGCAAAGTAATGTATTCTCTACACCAAGTCAACACTCAAAGAAAAAGTCAATATAAATAGAACTGACACTTATTTTGCTGACTATGCAAAGAAACATACCAAGGTGACCCACACTATAGGGTACAATGTTACCAATGTCAAGACTCAAGACATAATAACTAAAGTAAAGTAAATACATGTTCAGAGTTCAGACGTACTCACTCCATCCGAAAAAACTTGTCCCTTAAATGGATGTATCTAGCACCAAGTTAGTGCTAGATACATCCATTTGAGGGACAAGCTTGGGACAAGTTTTTCTGGACGGGGGGAGTATCACATTAACTGCCAAAATCAGAAAGGTTAAGCTTACAAGTCTGATAAGACTATGTACACACAAAAAAGGATGTCCCGGAATATGCTCTTGTTCAATTTTGTTAGACAGGGTAACATCTTGATGATTTCTTTGGTTAATTCCATAGACCGTGCACAACCTATTTCAGTTGATAAGGGAACTGCCAAGCAAGAAATGCTAAGAAAAAGGTATGATGAATGGGTGAACATAGGGAAACAAGCAATGATGAGTATAAATCCATTTTCGTAATCTTACCAGTGCCATTGTCTCGCATGTTACGAGACAAGCCTTCGCTTAGACATAACTCTGACATATCAAGCTGAAATGGGTCATCCACTTCCTGTGACATATTTTGTTGTTATAATCAAATGGCATGGACAATAAAAGTGTAAATATGCTGAGTTCAAACACCAAAACAACAGTAAATCTGCTAAGATGGGAATTGATGATAGGAATAGAAAGATTTACCTTAAATACAGCAGCATTATAGGGACTTCGAATAGAGGCTGCATGAGTGAACTCGGCAAAGGTTTTCCATGTCAAATGGTTCAATATTCGCACTGATTGATCATAGCTGCCCACTGCTAAAAACTGCCCGCATGGTGACCAACCAACAGTTTTGACACCTAACCCACTTTCATATGCTGAATACTTGAATAGGCATCGCCCATCCGGTGAATATATTAGAACCTGCACAAGACATGAACTTTGAATGATCAGTTTACATTTGACTATCTCACCTATTTTTTCGCCTAGGAAACAAAAAAGACCTTTAAGAGTTGAATACAAGATTGGTTGAGCTATAAAAATGTGAGGGTGAGCTTTTGAAGAATCATGCAAGGGATTATTTTTTGAGCCATGGCCCAATATGTTTTGAGGGAAACCGTAACCCAGTGTTCCTATTGATCAATCATTAAAACCCAAATTAAACATATAGGTACATGGCATGAACCAAATTCAGTTATGTCATCAAGTACCGGTTTGGGAACAAGAGTAATTGTTAGGAGCTAGGGTTTTGCCCTGCCGAGGGCGTAGGCTATAGGGAAAGGAGGGAGGTGGGCGAGGGCTGGAGCGCGGCGGCCGGCGGCGAGGCGCCGTCCTTGCGGATTGGTGGCGACGGCGCAAGCAGGGAGGCGGCTAGGGTTTGGTGCGGCTAGGGTTTCCGGCTCCTCTGGAGCTGGGCAATATGATAGAACTATCTTTATTGCTTACCTCTCAAAGAGTCTTACAGCCTATATTTATAATCTAAATAACTTGCATAAGAATAAATCCTAAGATAACTTGTGGGCTAAGATTGCCCGGTGGGCCTAGCTAAACCGAACCGGCCATAACACTTCTCCCCGCCTGCACAAACAGCTCGTCCTCGAGCTGTAACGTGGGGAAACTCGTGCGGAACTCCTCGAGGCGATCAACCAGCGTCAAACACCTTCTCGACAGCTGGGGCGGCCAGGTCGGCGGCGTCCTCCAGAATGTAGTCTGCAACCTCCAGGTAGAAGAGTCGTGGGCAGGCGTGGCCAGGCGTGTAGGGTTCATCGCGGTTGAAGCACAACCCTTGGCGGCGCTCGAGTATCTCGGTGAGGTGAGCGGCGGAGCAGGCGTGCAGCGATCGCGGCGAGGTGCCTGAAGCTCGCGCAGCCGCCTGGCGCGAATCCGGCGAAGGTAGCGAGCAGCCGCCCGGACGATGAGTCTCGCTGAATGGCCACGCGCTGGCGCTTCGAACGCACAGGCGTAGTACATGGCCGTTTGAAGGTCGAGGATCACGGAGCTCGGCGCCCACGCGAATATGGTCCGTGAGACCGCCCACAAATAACTTCGGCGGCGCTGAGTCGCGGAGACGCCGGCGTGTACGCGCCAGGGCTCGAAGCGGTCGGCGTAGTCTGCACGTGGATGTGAAAGGTAGCGGCGAGGCCGCGATCGCTCCGCGGATAGGAGGCCCGAACCGGAGGAGCGAGCTCAAAGCGCTCCCATGGTGGCATGCCGCCCTCGTCCCTTTCGAGGCGTAGTACGAGTCTGCGCGCGCCTCGAAGATGATAGGACGCGAGCGAGTGCGATCCGAAGCGGCGTCCGCTGCCCTCGAAGAATCGCCGCCTTTGGTTGAGCGATTGAGGGTCCTCCGTGCCCTCGTGGGTGGCGAAGTCCGGCTTGGCGGCGAGCGTCGGCCGCCGTGCCGGAACGGCCGCCGTCGCCGGCGCGTATCTGCGGGTCGAAGCGCCGGGCGTAGTTCACCGAGTGGAGGGTGATCAATCCGTAGGGAGGCGTCGGGTGTTCGCGCCGTGGAGTATACCGGGCCCGAAGACGAAGTCGATCGCCACGCGGGATCGGCGATGGGGACGGCGAAATCGCACTGTGCTGGTGCGACCTGCGACCCGTGGCGCGTGGTGGTGGTCTTGTTGATGGCGGTGGCGCTGGTGGAGCTGCTGCACCGGCGCTTCTTTGATCGGTGCTGCGTCGTGGGGGCGGCGGTGGCGTGGGAGCCGCGGCGGCGGCGTGGAGGGGACCGGGCGGGCCAGGCCGCCACGGTGCGGGCGGCGCTGCCGATGCCGCTGCTCTTTGAAGGGAAGGCTAGTGAGGCTGGCCGCGGCGGGCGCTGCCGATGCTGTGGTGGTTGGGCCGCCCAGGCGGCAAGCCGCAGATGAGGCGATGGATCTTTGAGGTGCGGGTAGCCGCGGCGAGGGCGGCGGGCACCGAGTACCACGGGAGCGCCGGTGGGGAGGGCGCGAGTGGCTGGGGTGGCGGTGGCGGCCCGTACGGGCTGGCGAGGAAGAGCCGGATGCCCTGGACCGCGAGCACCAGATCGTTGAGGACCCCTGCCATGGCCTCCGGGGTGTAGTTGGCGGCAGCGTTGATGTAGACGGCGGTGGTTGGTGGTGGGCCGGTGGCGAGGCGGTGAATGTGGGAGGAGATCCAGCCGGTCCCGTGGCGAGAGGTGAGGACGCGGCGGCGGTGGTGGTGGCGAGGCGCGGCGGCGATGGTGGTGGTGATGACATAGTCGAACCTAAGTGGATGATACCAAGGTGTTAGGAGCTAGGGTTTTGCCCTGCCGAGGGCGTGGCTATAGGGAAAGGAGGGAGGTGGGCGAGGGCTGAGCGGGCGGCGGCGGCGAGGCGCCGTCCTGCGGATTGGTGGCGGACGGCGCAAGGCGGCGGCTAGGGTTTGGTGCGGCTAGGGTTTCCGGCTCCTCTGGAGCCGGGCAATATGATAGAACTATCTTTATTGCTTACCTCTCAAAGAGTCTTACAGCCTATATTTATAATCTAAATAACTTGCATAAGAATAAATCCTAAGATAACTTGTGGGCTAAGATTGCCCGGTGGGCCTAGCTAAACCGAACCGGCCATAACAGTAATAAACCAAAATAAGGTAAAAGCTGTGCTGCCTTTCGAAAAAGATAATACGGTGTGGCCTGTCAACCATGCAACGAACAAGGTAACTCAAGCAACGTCATCTCAATCTCAAAAACTAAGCTGTCTTTAGCAAGCTAGAAAGGTGTGAAGTAAGATCATGAGATGCTGTAAATGAAGATAATTATGGAAGAGTAGCATAATATAGCAGAGGGGGTAACTAAAACTGCTGCATAGTGATATGCAGAAGAATTGGCTACAGTCACAAGCCACAACACATAAAACACCAGGAAGTTTCTGAAGAGATAGCACACGCACCTTGTATTCAAGAAGTGAATCCCAGGCCACAATAGCACTGTCATCAGGCGACCACTCCACACCTGCTAAGTCTAGTGTGTCAACAGCGAATACACCCATTATCTCCCAGGAATGACATGAGAGCAAATTTATGTAATCTTTGCAGTCCCGCCTGGTGCAGATCGCAGCAAACTTCCCATCCTTAGTGAAAGAAACACCTCTGGCTGCATGCTTTGGCCACTGTACATGAACACAGGCAGTATTTACAAGAGACCATACGGTCAAACGAAGTTGGAACTCCGATGTAGTGAGTATATGACGACTGTCAGGACTCCAGCGAGCATAAGCAATCCCTGCAGATCCTTCATCAATCTTACAGGTCCAGTCAGGTTGGCTCAGCGACCAAGCCTGCACCATTGGCCGCTTGTAAAGTCCACATAGAATGTATTCTGAATCCGGTGCCCACTCCAAAAAGTTTATCTTATCAACACATGAAAACAACTGCACCACCTGCACAAGCAAGTTAAAGCATGTGTTTACAATTTTTAGTTTCTAGATGTGACTAACAGTCTTACAATGACAAGGAGATCACATAAACTTAAAATTCATGCAACTCCTATGGGCACAAAGTTGTAAGGAATTATACATTTTCTTAGGTAACGGATGCAATATGCAAGGTATTATACATACATAGCCATTCTTCAAAGTTGAAATGATAACACAATAATACAGCATGCCACATTCGCATAAAAGATATAAAAACGTGAAGAACTCATGGAACTTGCATGAATCCAAAAGATAGTAAAGAGTAATCTAGAAGTTACACAATACATTAGACCAATAGTAATGATAACACAAATAAAAGGTGCATTCTAAGCTGAAACAGCAGCTAGAATTTATATGTGCAGAGCAGATGCACCCATCTAAACCTGCACATGAAAAACAGAACCCCGTATTATCCACTCCCATACCACTCACAACCCAAAATTGACCCCTCAAACAATGTGAAGTCTCGTACTACAGATGTTGTAGGAGACGTCAATGTTGAATCATCCAAGACAACAGCAAGGCAAGTACTAGCTACTTAGGAACAATCAGGTCGAATCACATTACTTAGTTATAGCAAGTACAGACCTAAAAGACCTAAATGTTTGTTAAAACGAGAGTTTAGACACGACTTTAAAGTGTTATATGTCGATTCATATGCTATGGCAGGTCGATCTGATTTCAGTCAAAACTGAACTAAGATGCGGATCGGTCGAAATTGGGCGCATTCCACGCATCAAGGCGCCCAAATCTGAAGCACGTCAGTTGGCACGAACCCGAAATCCCAGATTCGCCAACAACTACCCCAAAAGGATGAACCCCAGACCCGCAACCCAATTCCACGGGGGAGAGAAGGGCCGGGTAAATGGTGGCGTGTATACCTTGAGGGTGACGACGTCGCGGACCACGAGGCGGTAGTCACAGGCGACGGCGAGGAAGCGGGCGTCGGGAGAGAAGCAGCACGGGCCCGTCTGCTTGTACGCCTCCGTGAACTCCATCCCCCCTGCTCGCTCGGCGCCTCCCCCGGGTCGTCGCGGGAGGGAGGGGGGGGGGGGCGAGCTGAAGGCCTGTCGGTCGCCGGCGACCTGCTCAGGCGAGGTGGGGGTGGGGGCTGCGTTGGAATGTCGATTTTCCTAGAGGCTTTTGAGGGGTTCGTGTTTGGGATTTGAATTCGTTCCGAGGGTAGAGACGTAAAGTCGGAAGTGCGCGTAGTGCAGTAGTAGTACATCTTTTTTATCTATTTTGATGACAAGTATTTTCAGACGGAGAAAGTACTACGCAACGCATCATATGTTGGCTGGAATTACTTGTTGTAAAGTACAGTAGTAAAATTAGAGAGACTGATGATGACAATAGTAATGGAGTGAAGCGTTCTTTTTTTTTCCTTCAAAGAAGAATTTGTTCATGGATAGAGTGGGTACCGGCCGGAAATTCAATTTGGCTTCCGGGCCCAAAAATAATATTTGATATGTAAAAAAATTAAGACAAAATTTTTATGTGTTCTAGTCGCGTCCAAATGCTATCTGCGAGACAAAAAGGTTAAGCATTTTTGGCATGTGCAATAAAACATATTGAACTCCAAAAATTGTTTTTTCACCGATGAAACACCGTTGCTCCGATTTGCATGAAAAGTTTTAAGCATGCTTGCAACACTAGCACGAACATCCATAAAAAGAACCAGAAATTTTTTAAAACATTTATTATTATTTTTTGTGTTAGTGTACCACCCTTGGGAGAATATCATGTGGAAACCAACATTCGGTGGAAACCGGTGCAAACCATAAGAACAAGATGTTTTGAAGTTTCAAAAAATTTTGAAAAAAATACGGGATGTTAAGAGGATGATTACTCATGCATGGCAATAAAATATCACCCTTTTAATATCCCGTATTTTGTTCATATATTTTTGAAACTCTAAAATATGGTTTTCACGAAGTTTTCGTTGAATATTGGTTTCCATATGACCCCCCCCCCCCTCCCTCCCCTGAATTTCGAGACAAAAAGGTTAAGCATTTTTGGCATGTGCAATAAAACATATTGAACTCCAAAATTTATTTTTTCACCGATGAAGCACCGTTGCTCCGATTTGCATGAAAATTTTTAAGCACGCTTGCGACACTAGCACAAACATCCACAAAAAGAACCAGAACTTTTTGAAAACATTTATTATTATTTTTTGTGTTAGTGTACCACCCTTGGGAGAATATCATGTGGAAACCAACATTCAGTAGAAACAAGTGAAAACCATAAGAACAAGATGTTTTAAAGTTTTGAAAAAAAATGAAAAAAATATGGGATGTTAAGAGGATGGTTACTTATGCGTGGTAATAAAACATCACCCTTTTAATATCCCGTATTTTGTTCATATATTTTTAAAACTCTAAAATATGGTTCCACGAAGTTTTCATTGAATATTATATTGGTTTCCATATGAACCCCCCCAAGCCCAGCCGGCTCATTTTTAAATAAAAAGTGGGTACTTACTAGCTAATATTGGCACTATAGAAGTAATCAACTGTCACTATAGCAGAGCAGGCCTAACACAGTTCCAGTTAGATGCTCACATCACATTTAGCATTTAGGTAAATCGTTTCGTCATGAAACAATACAAAATGATTGTCGTCACTCCTGAGAAAACAATGATTGTTCTTACTTTCAAAAATCTCTCCAACTCCACAAAATGACGTTAGCGAGGCTGGAGACCTTGTCTGTCCCGTGTGTAAACAAGTTTTAACTCATGCATTATGTGCCACTTCTATGAGCACCCTTCTCAGCGAAATGAAATACGCGCATGCAAATAAAGTCTTAATTCTCTTGTCACTCTTTTATTGAAAATAAGATGGTAATTGAGCATCATAGATGTGTCATTTTATTTTATTTTTGGCACAACCAAATTTCAGAAGAACTACAGTAGATAATCGATGTTGAACTTCTTTTTTTGTTTCTTCGATCATTCGAGCTTTGCAGGAAGCTAATTTATTTGTCGAGGAATGGATAATCGGTGTAGCCCACGACGGGGTCAGAGGTATAGAATGTCATCCTGTCATAGTCATTGAGCGGCGCACTGAGCTCGAACCTCCTTGGTAGGTCTGGGTTTGCCAGAAACAGCCGCCCATAAGCGACGAGGTCAGTGTACCCCTCGCCGACCACCTTGTTCCCTTCCTCTCGGTCGTACCCTCCGTTGGCGATGAAGGTGCCGTTGAAGGCCTCCCTCAAGGGTAGCAGGCGGTGCGGGACCTGGCGCCGGCCATCGGCGTGCGCCATCCTTGGCTCAATCATGTGGCAGTAGAGGATGCCATAGTCGTTGAGCTTGTTGACGAGGTGGAGGGCGAGAGCCTGAGGGTCCGAGTCATGGCAGTCCATGTAGTCGGTGAAGGGAGACAGACGGATGCCCACGCGATGGCCGCCCACCTCCCCGACGACGGCGTCCACCACCTCTAGCGCGAAGCGGCATCGGTTCTCAAGGCTGCCGCCGTACTCGTCGGTGCGGTCGTTGGCGCTGTCCTTGAGGAATTGATCGATGATGTAGCTGTAGGCGCCGTGGATCTCAACGCCGTCGAACCCTACATGCATGCACACAGATCAACCAAAGGTTGCTTGGACAGAGTATGATCTATGAACTCTTAGTAAGTAGTAGTACATGAATGGCCGACAAAGTTAAGTAGTATAGGTGAGTAACACGTACCAGCTGCGATGGCGTTCCTTGCGGCTTTTCTGAAGTCATCGACAACATTGGATATCTCGTCCTTTGCGAGCCTCCTTGGCGGCGAGAACTCCTCGAGACGACCGTCAGCGCTCATCTGAGGACTCACCTGCTTGTCGGTGCTTGATATCGGCGCCTGCCCATTCGGCTGTAACTCTACATATTTTCGAACAATCAACACAAAAATCAAACGTATTGCTACAACCAAACATACATGAAAAACCAGGAGGAGATGGCAGAGTGATTACTGTAGTTTGAGACGCGTCCAGCGTGCCATATCTGGCAGAAGAAGAGCGCACCCTTGGCATGCACAGCTTCGACCACGGGTTTCCACGCGTTGATCTGCTCCTCCCTCCACACGCCAGGGGCGTCCTTGTACCCCTGTGCCGTGTCTGACACTCCCGTCGCCTCCGCGATGAGCAGCCCGCCCTTGGTTGCCCGCTGCGCGTAATACACCCCTGCGTGCGGCTGCGGCACGTTGCCGTAGGACCGTTGCCTCGTCAGTGGCGCCAACACAACCCTGCACGGATGCGACACGCATGAATAGGGCTGCACGACTTTCGGCCTGGTGCACCAAATTTCCAGGTCCCCATCAAGACCGACAATTTTCTTGTTGATATCAATATTATTTCAAACAGTTTTGGTAAGAAAAAAAGAACAATTCAAGAAATTTGGCCTGAAATTTGCAGACGCGAATAATTTGGCAATCCTCATCGAAGCTGAATGAAATTTTCAGAAAAATTCCAAACACATGTGCATGATCGATCTATCATCAGAACAACAAGAAAAAGAACTTGAGCTACCCCGCAAAAAAAAAAAAGAACTTGAGCTACGATGGCATGAATGGAAACTGTGCTGGCTGGTTGCAATGCCTGTGCGAGAGGTCGAACTGGCCCATCTTGTGCGGCGTCAGGAGAGGAGGCGCCGGCGTGGACTCCATGGATCGATGGATATTGGTTCCTGTGGCTGTGGCCGAGTGAGTGATGTGTGATTGGTAGGTTGGTTTCGAGTGAGTGAGTGCTGTGGAGTGGAGGTACTCATTTTATAGAGTGGACGCGATCATACGAGGTACATATATTAAGATAAGAACACGATGCGATGGTGCATGGAGGGACCCGGCCGGGCGTTAATTAAGCTAGGTGAAAGCTCCTTTCTGCGCCTGGGCCCCGGACGGCTGCTAAGCGCACTTTGTCTCGTCCCTTATCTTACCTACTAATAAAGCAGCGATCGCTTCTGGTCGTCCGTCGTTAGTACTTTTGCAAAAAAGTCCCTGTACTTTTGGGTAATCAACCCGCAGTCCATGATTACGTGAATAACGTTTTGCTCAGCACGTTTTACATAAAAACACCTCATATTTTATATAATCAGCCCGCAGTCCATCACCATCTCTTTCCTCCTGAGTCCGGGCTCTCCAAGCCGGTTCCGAGCGAGATGGGGCCGCTATGCAGATGACGCCGGGCGCGGCGGCGGCGATCTCCGGCCAGATCCGGTCGGGGAGGCGATGCAGGGGCCGGATCCTGTTCGGGACGGCGTGGGAGGCGATCTACGAGGCGCGGGAGGAGGTCAGGCGGCGGGGCTTGAACTCCAGCGGGCCCCCTTTTGATGGACGGGGCCGCCCACATCGCCAGCGACTCCCCGGAGGACGACAGGGCCTCCTCCTCCGCGTCCTCTACCGGCTCGGCCTCTGGCGCTCCGGCCGCGACAAGTGGATTCACTGCGGCGGCCTTGGCGGCCGTTGTCCGCTTCGGAGAGAGAGAGGCGGCGGCCAACGGCAAGGGCGACGGTGACGACGTGCAGGACCTCGCGGCTGCCGCTGGGGAGATGTCCTTCACGGCGGTTCTCGCCCAGGTGAGCGTCTCCTCGGGTTTGGCCACTGCTCTTGTTCCTTAATTGGTAGGCGGCCCAAAGATTCGATTTTTCCGCCCCTCGTGCGGTTCTGTGGATTAGTGCCTTGCTTCATGGTCCCTCGATTGCTAATTGAACGGCGGCCGGCGGCTAGCTGATGTGGTGGCGGTCTACGGCTCGCGCGTCGTGGTGCTCGAAAACTCAAATCCCTCGAGTGGTGCAAACTCCGCATCATGGACGACAGGTCGAGCGCCCGCGGCAGCCAGCCGTCATACAACCCATGCGGAAGAAGATGGTTGTGTTTCTGTGGTTGGTGAAGGGGCTGGTGTCATCGTGCCTGTCAGCGTAGTTGTTGTTACGAGAATTTCCATGATAAGCAAGCGGTGAATCTGTCTTGGCTGCAGATAAAAACTGTTGCAGCGGTATATGGATTCGAAGTGGCGAGTGCCCATGATTATGTTGCGACGTGCCTTTGGAAAACCATGGCGGTGTTGTTTCCACCGGACCGGGTCCTCTCTCCGCTGTTACGATCTAATGTCATTGCGTGCGTTGGCTTCCCATGCACAAGGTCCTACGGCGGCATTGGGCACCACGTGGGAAGCGGAAGGAGGAGCCGCAACTCTCCATGCAAACTCGGGTCAATGTCGCCAAGTTCCGTGCTCGGCATTCTTGTTCAATTTTGCCTCGGCTGATTTCGCCCGCCGTCCGCCCGATGCTCCACACTTTGCCGTAACTCAATCTGCGGTTCTCCGCTTGAGGTGCGTCTTGAAGCTAACCTTGCAAGAGGCAGGCATGGGAGGCATGATTGTTGCTGAAGCGGAACTCATAAATGTCTCACGTCATGTGGTTCTGTGCTATTCTTAATCTTCTTCTCTGAAGTGTGTAGTTTCAGTTTCACATCAAATGTGTTGCGCTTGCAGTGCGTACCAATGTACAGTTTACCGATGTGTATATATGCGGTGTCGATGGAAAACATTGAAGCCAGTAGTTGTATACCTATTTCAAAAATTAGCAAGTGGTTAGTAACATTCTACATCAAGGTATTACAGAGAGAAAGGAGTATCTCCTATTTTATTTTTGTGGGATTGGGAGCAATTTAGAAACTTATGAAAATATAGGAATCATTCTCACTTTAATCTCCAGTCCTCTTGTTTTGCTTCATTTATCATGCATTATGCATGTCATATGTTCCCACAAATGCCTGGCAGAAGTACAACTTTCATAGGGAACGTAGAATGGTCACTTTGGTAGCAGGGCAGATGCACGTTCCCAGTGTATATGTAAAATTATATGCATATCTAGCCATAGAAATACATGCATCTGAACCGCATCGGACATAGTGTCGGACTGTCAGCCTAAAATATTCCTCTTTATATCATTCTCCATTTCTGTGAATATGCAAATATAAGTGCCATGTATGTGCTTGTGGAACTTTTGCTGTAAAATTTCACGCTTCTTTACGAAAAGTAGGTTGAAGAAAGTTTTGATTTTTCTTGGATAGGTTATCATATGACAGAACGTCTGGGGTGAAAGCTAAGCTACTTCCAATGGTGAGAATTGAAATCTGGATGAAACCTCCATTATTTGTTTTATATATTTTTAGATACATGAGAGAACTAATGATATTTTTAGACTGTAGAACAACCCTTTCAAGGATTCTCTCTCTATGAGCATATATATTGCCTCAGCTTATATCCATTGCCGCACGCATGGGCGTGTCAGTAGCATTACTTTGATAATGTGTCTATATCACTGTAATGTTGGACATAAGTTCTGCTACATCCAAACAAGCTTATCTGATTTCCAAGAAGAATAAAAAACAATCTTTAGTAATTTCCTGGATTTTGCTTATATCACTGTAATGTTGGACAATAAGTTCTTAATACATTTGGAGCATCTACTCTCTGGTAAGGAGTCATGGGAAGACTATATTTTTAGTTGACATTGTAAATGATTTTAATGGCCACGATTTTTTTTCTTGTTTCTTTTCAGGTCCCAAATGAGAAGGCAAGAAGGTATCAGCTGTATGAAAAGACCCCCGCCCATGCCCATTCCATTCTCTATGAAGTCAAAAGTTTCCCACTGAATATATTTGGTACTAAAACGGTCGTTATGTCAGCACCACGATCGTGTGCCTATTGTTGTCTCTTAATTCTTTAGGATTATTTGATTTGTTTGATTCATTCTGTTCATATTTATGCAGCAACAAAATACATTCAAGATCAGGGTGTGTGAGGGTTAAACATGTTAATTTATGTGGCATCAAGCTATGTATGTTGATAGCATGATCCCCTTTTCTTTTGCTTTGCAGAATTATTCTCGACACTGGAGATATATGCTAATCCTCTAGCTTTGCTAATTTCATCTTTTGGTTTCATTTCAGTGGTGGAGTATTGCACCTCATTCACAGTTGTAGATGTGTGTCAAGATATCAAATCATCTGTCTTTTAGGTCAACGGCATGCCCATGGTGGTTCACCCCTAGATTTAAATGACTCTAAAGTCCATGGTCCACCTAATAAAGATAGAAATAATTATGTTGGTAAGGTGGGTTAAACCCAACTTAAGCTCACACAGTTTTTATGTTCTCTTACACCTGCAGGTATTATTAAACAATATCCTAACTGAATATCAAACACATTACTGGCTACATGATATGTAAAGTAAAATGTATGTTGCTACTAAAATTTATATCCGAATGATGGTGGCCATTATCTATTTTTAAGCAAACATATCTCCCAAGTTTGACAAAGGTTTCCTTCATACTTCGATCAATATTTTCCTCCATTCTTGAATATAGCTATTTGTAATGTTCCTTTAGTTGAATTCTGGAAGGATTTGGTACAATAACATTACTTTCACATTGTCACTGGAGGTGAGGGTTACATTATTTTGTGATGTTTGTAAGAGTTTTATATAAGAAGTGACACGTGGAGCTGGTTTTGCGAAATGTGAGACATCTAAAAATTATCACTAAGTTTGAATTCACACAATTTTTCCCTGTTGCATTCATGGCAAACTCCAATCAGAGCAATGGCGTGGCCATTGGAGTAGATCTATGTGTAATGTTATCTTCTGCCATTTGTGATGTTTGTTAGAGTTGGATACAAAAAGTGGCGCGTACTAGCACGCCGGAATAGGTTTTTTGATAATTTTTGCCCGTTGCAACGCACGGGCATTTGTACTAGTATAAACTAGTAGGTTGTCTGTGCGTTGCCACGGGCTTTTAAAATAGTTTGCAAAAGTTACATGTTAAATTTCATATGTACAAAGAATATAACACAAACACAATTATTGAATAATTAAAGTCCAATTTTGTAATGTAAATTGATAACAAAAATAAAGATTAACGACATGTTCATATAACAAACCGAGCGATGTTAGAACTAAACATCTGTTACAAAACTATCAATATCTAGATGATGCGCTTAAGAAATTCTTTCACAATATCTGGAAAGTTTTCTTTAGCTTCATTCCCACGACGTTTTAGCAAGTATAGTAAAAACTGCTTCCTCAACTCATACCCATTCTGCACAAACAAATATATATAGTTAGTATGAGAAGTTCACGCCAAAGGTCTTAAAACATGTAACGGACAATACTCACCGTGTAAACCGGCTTGACCAATTCTTTACCGTTCCACCAGAGCATAAAATGAAAAACAAAGTAGGCAGACACATTCCTGCAATTTTTTAAATTAATAAATAAAAAATATAGTGATAACAAAAATAAAAGTTTTTCTTATGAATTCATTACCATCTATACTAGTTGGAATACTAAACGGAAATAAACGTTGCCATTTAGATATATCGGAATTCCAACCAGACAGCTTTATTTTGTGTGCTTCTTTGAAATCCCTTGCAAAACTTTTTAATTTCAGTGCATACCTCAAATTTTTATCCTCTGACGATTGTGATGTTTGAATAGGGTCCATAATATATAGACGACGTGCCTCTTTGTCGATGACGTACAAGATGTATCGGCCGATGAATGCATAGGGAAGATAAATCTACAAGTGGAGCTATTAGAAACAACAATAAACCATGATAACAATAGACAAAATACTTTACTTACCATGTTGCACGATGGGATGCACGTGCGTTGCAACGGGCTGCATCAGCAACTACCTTTTGACCCTTGAAGCGCTCTTCTTTTCTTTCTTTCTTGATTCTCCCAACTAAAAATTGTTTATCGAAGTGATATGTGAATTGATAAATTTATGACCATACTAAAATATTAATAGCTAAAAACATATTTATCAAAGAACATTTCTAGAACACATTCGACATGAACGTTGTCGTGTCTGATAGATTATGAACAAACACAATGATTACTTATCACCAAATCCCATTTATATTTTAGAATGTGGTTGAAATTATAGCTTTATAGAAGAAAAACTTATCAGAAATGTGCTACAAAAATAACATCTTGTGTTTAAACCCATAGAAATGAAGATCTTTAATAAGGCCATAAGAAGACATGTAGAAAGCAACATAGTACTCCCTCCGGTCCTTTTACTCGCATATAAGATTTGTCTAAAGTCAAACTTTGTAAAGTTTACCAACTTTATAGAAAATACAAAAAAAAATCACAATACGGAATCAATACCATTAGATGCACATCACGAGTTCAATTTTTATAATGTATAACTTTAGTATTGCATAAGATGATATTTTTTCATATAAATATGGTCAAAAATATTCTAAATATCTCGGTATTAAGGGTGTCAGCTATATGTCAGACTGTGAAAATTTGATGCAAAGTTGATTTATGAGGGTTGTTGGGTCTTTAGTCGGATGGTTGTTGTTTATCCTCTACCCCTGACCTCTTCCTCCTACTGAACCGCCAACTACCACCGGCCGATCCACCCATCGCCACCACCCCCGACCGCGTTGCTTCCCTGCCCTCCCCTGTCGCCACCCTCGACTATCGCTCTGGACCACCTAGGTAACCAGATTTTTTCGGCGAGCCATCGCACCCCCACCCACACCTGTCAACCCTCTTCCCGCCTTCGACTATGACGCCACTGCTCGAGCAACGTTGGATCTTCATCGAATGGTTGTTGTTTGTCTTCTACTTTGGGCTTCTTCCTCCTTAATGACTAGCCACCGCCATTGATTAGCTAGCGCGACCGCCAACCCAGACCAACCCTCGAACCAGCCTAGCGGCGATTTTTCCGGTGAACCACCGCACCCTATGAACCTTCTTCCTCGCCTCCGACTATGGCGCCACTCCTCACTACCGCCTAGCGACCAGATTTTTCGGTGAACCACCGCACCTACAAACCTTCTTCCTCGCCTCCGACTATGACGCCATCCTCACTACCGCTCAAAGTGTCTTCCTTGTCTTCTCGAGGCTCAGCCTCGCAGATGCCATCGACGCCTTCGGCATCGCCATTGCATCTCGTAGTGCCATCAATGACTTCGGCCTCAGGTTGCACTTGTGTTCTCCCAAAAATCAACTTGCAAAGATTCAAAATTCAATTGACTCACGAGTAGCTCGTGCACAATACTAATCATGTCTAACTTGTTACCTTTAGATACTCACATGGACATCACATTTCTCCCATTACCCCTACAAACCTTCTTCCTCGCCTCCGACTATGACGCCACTCCTCACTACCGCTCAAAGTGTCTTCCTTGTCTTCTACGAGGGCTCAGCCTCGCAGTGCCATCGACGCCTTCGGCATCGCCATTGCATCTCGTAGTGCCATCAATGACTTCGGCCTCAGGTTGCACTTGTGTTCTCCCAAAAATCAACTTGCAAAGATTCAAAATTCAATTGACTCACGAGTAGCTCGTGCACAATACTAATCATGTCTAACTTGTTACCTTTAGATACTCACATGGACATCACATTTCTCCCATTGCCCGTGCGTTGCAACAGGAGCAGACTTATTCTGATGATTTAATAGTGATCCTATCCTCATGCACATAAGACAGAACTTAAATCTATCTGCCCCTAATACAATGTTGGCATCACCGTACCCGACTCGCAATCTCTTCTATCCACACCCCCATTCAACCAGAATGGTAAAAGTCAATTTCAAACATAAACATTAAACTAAATTAACTAAACTGTTCTTGATATTGACCTAAAATAAGAAGCCGAAAAATCAAACTTCCTTTTGAACAAGAGCTGTTGTACAAAAGGTTTACCTAGCTAACCATGAATTTATAAGAGAGTATGAAATCAGTCGACAATAATCCTCAAGAAGCGCCTCCACCCTGTCTTTCTCCCTTCTTTCCATCTGTATCCTCTTTCACCCCTCTTCTCTCCTCTCTCATCCATCCTCTTCCTTTTCACATCCATCCGTGCTCTGCAATCTTCTTCCTTGCCTAAACAAAAACAGATAATAAAATGTTAAGGTAAAAAACACATCAACGTGGAGTCCCAAAGCTGAAAAACGTTATGTAATAAAAATAGATGCATGTAACATTAACAAAATGCAGACACCAATAGAGCAAGCATCCGAGTAACTAATAGGTTGTTGTATCAACTACTTGCATGTATACATGAATTCATCTTAAATTTCTAGGAATGGAATGCAGGTTGTGGGGCTTACCGTTATTGTCCTATCAGCAAAACCAGGACAAAGCCATTTGTTCCCTGGATCAAATGCTACAGATCACACCCATCCCAAGTGACCACTAATGACCTGTATTACAGAAATAGAAAATGTATTTTATCGCTTAGTGAAAACTAAGATGCTCTCACAGTATAATTCCAAGAAAATTTGCAAAAGAATCTAGAAGATTTAACTATTTAAACCGGTACATAAAAGCTCAAAGTAGGGTTATTACAATTGCATGCATGATCAAACTAAATCTTATTTTCTAATTGAAATATGACATTGGTATTTCGAGAACTTATCTGAGGTGCCAAACCTTATAGTTACAACAAAATAAATTGGAAGGTCGCACTTGAAAATTGTACAACAAACAAAATACTCCGATGGAGCATGCCATGGAGGTTTAGGCTACTGGCGCAGATGTCAAGAATTTGAAAGACATATCAAGACATGAGCAATTTAAAATAACAACCAGAAGTGCACATTACATCCTAAAAGTACAATGTCCCAAAGTACAATGATCAGACCACCATAGAAGGAAATGTAAGTGATAAAACCTGTGAGATAACCAGGAAAACAAGAAGGGAAGACCAAATCTTGCAAATACAATTAATTAAATCTCGCTCCTGTCATTGCGGTGACACATGGCTTGCTACTCGGCCTTGGCTCCCAATATACTACACTCTGCAGGAATTACCTATAAAAACAATATTTCAGAGAACTAAGAATGAAACTCTAAATTCCGATTAAACTAATCATTTTTGACTATACATGATAATAGCATGACAAACTGAAGCTCATACATCTTACATGTGAAAATAACAGCATTAGCTACCATCATGCTGCTCCATTTCCTTGCACACCACCACCATACGTGATAATAGGACCATCCATCTGCTAGATTATTTTTTGGAGAATCTAAAAGCTATCCAATAACCTCCATTGATTCTTTTAGCATTACGATCTAGCCCACCTTGCACACCACCATCATGGTCCAAAGAGTGAGACTGAAACATATGGTCTGGTTTCATGTGAACCTAAACTACTATGATGGAACAATGAACACAAAGGAAACGTCAAAATAGAATTATTTTTTAAATATTTTTCTGATGAATGATCCGAGTGATAAGAGACCCAAAGCAACATAAACACACCACTATTATCCTTCTGAGATATGGATGTTGAGGAATCAAAAGGTTTGTCAGGAAAATACTATATTTTTTCAAAAAATATATTTGAACTAAGAAATCTTCTCTTATAAAGGGAGAATTATTTTAACAAAGTTAACATTCATATGTACAGCCAAGCGCTAAATTTTTATTGGTATATTCAGTTCACCAAAAACCAAATTTCTCCTTAAGATATCTTGAATGAAATTAGGGGATTCATTAGATGGATATGGAGATACCATAGTTCGAGAAATTCTGAAACATAATAGATACTCCAAATACCTGTAAAGAGAAAAAAGAGTAAACAAGGTATTAATCATTACTCAAGTTTATTTTACAATGTACGTGCACACACGTCAAGACCAGCACATCCATATAATTTAGCATGCTAATGGCTTTCAAACTTCAAGCAGAAGGTATCCGGCTACTTCGTGAGTTGACCGTATAATATAATCAACCTGTGTATGAGTGAAATCAGTCTGTCTATTTGTTCCGGTGAGATGCCCATGCGCCTACCCATCTCAATCGTGTTTTCCAAAATAAAGGCACCATCTTGATCACAACGAAATTTACTTCTACTTGGTCATGTCAGTCATATGTTGTTGGACGTAGTCAGTAATCAGTTGAGCCTGAAAAGAAGTCGCTAACCAATCAGGCACTGTAAGGGCTGATGGGCCTTTCTTCTATCATAAGACTAACTTTCTTCTATGAAGCTGATAGGCGTGTCAATTTTTATGGTGTACTCTTGAAGATCTGATAGCTAGATATGTTCTCAAGAAATAAGATGAAGCTAAGATGCTACTACATGACTAATTATACCCACCACCAAAGTAACAATAGTAAGAATCAAGCTGGTACTAAGAGTTTCATTGCAAACGTACAACAATTTGTGTTTGGGTCACTCTTATTTGTGAGCCTTTTTTCCTGGTAAATTTTCGACGTCTGTTGCTCCAGTCCAAGGTGACATCCTCCCATGACGAACTTAGGTTCGCTGTGTGGCTAAGTCGTCAGAGATGTCTTGTCCGACGACCGGCAGCCGCACATGAGGGCGTTCTTGGGGATCAGGAACTTGTCATCCTCTCATGATCACGATGTATGCCAGTTCATAGTAGTACTGCCAGAAGCAGGATTCTAAGTAATTTTTTAAAAATGGAACACAACTCAATCTTGTCGACAGTCCAGAGTTTTCAGAAGAAAGCACAATATCCTTACCTAAACAATGTACCGCAAAATGCCATCTCTCAAGGTGTAGATCTACCTGCTTTCCGGCGACCATTTTTCTCCTTTCACACTACACCAAAATTTAAGACTCGCTCAGATTCAGATCACATAAAATAAAGCCGGTGGGAATAGCTGGGAGTGGGAGGTGGGAGGGAGGACGAAAAAAACCGGTGTTGGTGGGACGAAATTTAACCGGTGAGCGGAGACTACCAACTGAGACATTAGGAGTACAGATGACCAGATGACGGCTACCTCACCTTCGCCATGGCGCCCCCTCTGCTTCACACCGTACTTTCTCATGAACTGCCAAGGATGAGTCCCCCGCCAACCACCCTGCTCTCCGCCCTGATCCCCCCTCGTGTTCATGTCCATCCACCACGGCCATCAAGGGGGCCGAGGCGTGCGCCACCCATAACGCCCCCAGCCAAGAAGGTAGATCTAATATCTCTTGAGCCATTGTCATAGTGTCTGTTATTAAGTCTTGAAGCAACCAACCAGTACATTTACCCTTATGTCATAACCAAGAAAATGTACGACTTGATGAAAATGCATGAACCACTCGCTCATGCAATTTGCTGTAAATCAATCTCTAATGAAATGCAATTTGCCATATTTTCTAAAGTAGGGAAATAATTTCACGCATACAACAGACCAATCCCAACCCCGTCCCTCTCACTCTCGGCCCTCACCCTTATCACAAAATCCACTAACTATTGTTCTAAATAAGCCAGTGATTGACGCCACCGTGGCAACCCAGCAGCAAGGGACAAGGGCGGCAACCCAGCAGCAAGGGACAAGGGCGGCAACAGCCTTCCTATCTTAATGCTAGTCACCCGAGGCTCTACGATCCCTTACCATCAAAATCCTTCATTGCACAATCTCGAAGAAAGTAGCTTATTGGAAACAAAGAGGAAAAGTTAGAGCTTCCATCCAGAGGAATGAGAGCACAAAATATTTCCATGGCTCTGCCTCTCAAAGGTTTAGGACAAATAAAACTCAAACCCTCATTCCAAATGGAGTCGAGTTCTCTAACCACACCAAAACAATAACCCAACACACTGACTTTTACAAGGATACACTATTAAGAGTCATAGTACACCTATAGGGTTTCGTTTGGAGGGGATTTATAGTCTGGGGTAAAATTCACAGGCCGGACGCACTAATGAAATTGAGGTGGGTAATTAATAGGGTGTTTCCTATTTAGTGCGGCAGGCACCAGTTATAGCCACAGAAGCATCATCTTATACATGTATGTAACACAGCCTAGCTAGTCAAACAAAGAGACTGTAGCTTACTCAACAGATAATTCCTTCAAGACAGGAAGAGGATAGAAGCTTAACTCCAGTTGTTTATGAGAAATATAATATGCTCTTAGATATGCAACTTTAGAATATTTAGAAGGCCTGCAGTTTATTAATTATCACTATATCACAACCATTGCAAATGGTGGCATGCCACTTGAAGTTCTCTGAAAATTCGCATGATTACTTGGCTCTCTTGTTACTTGGCAAGATTACAAAGCTTTGTGTGAAAATTTCAGGACATCATTGAATGAGAGAGGGCATGTCTTACAGATTTGTAACTTCTGTGTTGAAATTGTGAGTTATCAGGCAAGTACCTGAAGCAGGATATCCGCAATTGTAAACATCATGACATATTTAAACCTCTCGACCTTCCGTTTTCATGTCTGCATAGGCACTAAGGACCAAGTAATACTTGTTTCAATTGAAGGGACAACTTTAAAACATTTCTTCTCTGCCTTGGTGAACATCATGACATCTTTAAACCAAAGAAAATGCATGATAATGTAGAGAACTGAACATGGACAGTTGGAAAAAAAAGAACCTCACTAATTCAGATTGACTACAATCAGTCCAAAAGTCAGATTTCAGACCAAGGCAAACCAGGAGAAGTGTAACTACCGTATTAGGTAATTGACCACATACGACACTATACATCAATGAATCGGGGTCATCACATCATGTAATAACAAAAAACTAATGGCATGGCCTCCCTTATAAATCACACCAAGATGAAAAATAGTTACAAGCAGGGTCTAATAGTTTATTGGAGAGAGGAAAGGTAGCAGTTCCATTTATCCTTAGAAGACGATCAATTAGAAATTATGCACAAACAAATCACTTATTATACTATTTGACTCTGACTTCTATAACCTGTATGAATCTGCTTTAAAATCTTTTCTAAATTGGCCCGACTTACACCAGAATGAGCTACACAAACGATGTGATGAATGTGCTATTAGTGATACCTGGCAGGAGGCAATCATTAGTCGAAAGACGGGAAAGTGTCACACGTATACTAACAGATATTGTGTACATTTCCTTGTTTGAATATTCCTGCTCCACTCTAAATATGTTTGAATGAATTATGCGGCAAGCTACTAAAGGAAAACAATACTTATCTCTTTGGGCTTACTCTCCTTGAGCCATTGATTTCTCATTTTGTCAAAAAAATCTTGATCTAATCCCACTTCCCTAAGCACATAACAATTCTGGTCTATTTTTACTCTAGCCCATTTATGCAATCCACCAAAGATGTTGAATAGAACCTTTAGTCTGCCAATCCATGAATGATGTGTGTAGAAAGGGTGGTGCACTGGTTTTGTGAAAAAAACTTCCGTTCACAATTTACTAAAATCTAAATGAGTAAATCAAATCATGTACCACAGATTCTTTAGTTTTTCAAACTTCCTATACAAAACTAGATCGATGGATATCATAATTCAGTATACTTCTTAAGTAATCAATCACCTGAGGATAGAGTCTCTCCAACCGGTAGTAGTAGGACTCTTTGTTGATGGACACTATTCTACAACATTCTTCATCTTCTTAGTAAAAGCCTTCAGGCCATCGATCCAGTTGTAGCTGACGCCGTCACTGAGCTGCATTCCTTCTGCCTACACAAGATAAAATGTGGAGGGGAACATTGCAGTTGCAGAAAGCATTAATTCAGAATGCAGCCGATGTGCAGGCGACCGAGGGCCCCTGCTCCATGGCATCGACCACCGCTCCTTGGCCACAACCACCGCGTCAGACCGCTCCGGCTGGGCTCCGCTTCATGTTCAACGTCGTCCTCCAACAGTGGGCGCACACACGCAGGCCATGAAGGATGGGAGGTGACGGCGACGACTTGAGCAGGAGGACGGAAACAGCCATATGGAGGCGGTCAGAACATTTGCACACACAAAAAAGTGAAGGTACAGAAAGTGTGCAAAACTGGGTGAAAACCAATGAAAACAAATAGAGTAGTACTCTGAAGCCATTGCCGACAGCCGGGAAGCAAGGACCTTGCGGTGCATCGTCGTGGTCAGGCTGGAGAGCGGGTCCTCGTCCTCCTCTGCGTCACCGTCGTCTTCTCGCCTACTGTTTGAAATCGGAAAAAAACACAAATCAATCACACACAAATCGACAAACCAGGATAGAAAAAGAATATTTGAACAGAATCGTCTTTCAGCATACATAATGGTGCTTACTTGTGCTTGGACTCAACCTGCATACACGAGTGAGTGCAGCGCTCAACAACCAAGGAGAAGGACAGGAACAACATCTGGAGAGAGCTATCTTCTTCTATACATAAACAGCCATATGGAGGCGGTCAAAACGTTTGCACACACAAAAGCAATGAAACTAAATATTAGTTCTTTGAAGGAGAGGGAGAGGGAGGAGCTACCCAAGCAAAGGGAAGGGCAGGCAGGAAGCAGGGGCCTTTGTGCAGTGCGTCGTAGTGGTCGTGCTCGAGCTCGGGGCCTCGTCATCTTTGGCGTCGTCGTCATCCTCGCCTTCTATTTGGAATCGTAAAAAACGCAAATCGATCGCATACAAATCAACGGGGTGAATCGAAAGAGGAAAGGCGAGAGGCGGATCGAACCTTGGGAGTCGACGCCGGCGGTGGCTGTAGGGAGCTGGATACCGAGGCTGGTCAGGCGAGAACAAATCCGGCGCCCGCGTCGTTGGAGGTCGAGGAAACGGAGGCGCACCGACGTTCGTCGCCGCCGCGCTCGTCCTGACCGGCGGCTGCAGCAGGGTGCGCCATCCCGTTCCCCGATTCGACGACCTGTTGGACTCGTCGCTGGCGAATCCTGCGGTGCGAATCCCGTGCCGCACCTCCAGCCCAGTCCCCATAGGCGCGAGCTATGGTTCCGGCCGCGAGGAGGGAAATTTCGTGGGTTTGACGCGTCCGCGAGGGAGAGAAGGAGAGGGGAGGAGGAGATCCGACGGTGGGGTAGACGGTGGAGGATGGGAGGTCGCCGGTGGGCTGAGGGAGGGGCGCGCATAGGCGGCATGGGCGGCCGGGAGCGAGGGAGGAGGTGGGGGCGGGGCAGCGCCGGGATCCAGGGAGGTTGGGGGTTGGGCGGCGCCAGTGGTGAGGGAGAAGGTGGGGATGGGGTGGCGCCGGGAGTGAGGGAGAAGGTGGGGCGGGGCGACGCCAGGATCGCAGGAGGAGATGGGGGGCGGGCGGCGCCGGAAGCCAGGGAGGAGGACGGGGCTGGCGGCATCGGGCGGTGGCGAAGGGATCTGGAGGCCTCGCTCGTGCGTGCGAGTCGCCTGATTTTTTGTCGTTGTTTTTTCTTTCGTAGGTCTTTTTTCGCTGGTCTTTTTTCATTGAGGCATGCGAGTGCGAGGCGTGGAGGACTGGAGGCATCGCTCCCTTTTTACCTGGTTTGGTTGGTTTTTTTTGGTACGGGGAAGTGGAAGGTGGGATTGAGGACGAAAAAAAACCGGACGAAAATAGTGGGACGAAAATAAAACCCGGAACGCGACTTATCAACTGAGATATTAGGAGTAGAGATCCTCAGTGCAAGATGACGCCGACGACGCACCCAGACACGCAGGAGAGTCGGATTCACGGGGAAGGAGACGAATGGAGGTGGCTGCTTTGCCTGCCTCTGGCCACCAGCAGCGCCCAGGTCCGGGCGGCGAAAATTACAAACAAAACATCACATTTTGGGTTAGGTCATCATATAACCGCCATCCGTGTTAAAGATTATTAAAAAGAACATCGCAATTAGGGCAGGTGTGTAACATATTGAGAGCCTAGGATGTGGAGTAAAATTTACGTGATCTATTTACGTCCTAATTGATTGCACATGGGTACACATGAGGGCACGGATAAGCATCTTTCCTTGCGATGGAGGGATGATCGATGCCTGATCAACATCGTAGCGGCCTGTCGTAGGTGGGCGGCGAGGAGGGGCAGTTCTCGTTCATGTTGGCGTACGGCTGGATGGTGTTGTACTCCGGGAGCTCCATCTTGTACTCCCCGAGGATCTGGCAGAAGGGCAGCCCGTCCGCGTCGCCGTTGCACCACCCCGGCAGCCTCGTCCGGTTGTCCTCGAAGATCCTCAGCATGTACGCGTCCCGGATCTAGGGGAGGAAGAGGCAAAGCACTTGATCAGCCAAGATCAGGAGCAGATAAAATGGCAGGCAGCTTGACTGAAGCGGCCGGCACGGCACTCACGGTGAACTCCGTGACCTGGATGGACTCCGTGAAGGGAGCGAACACCCCGGCCGCCTTGTACATGGCGAGGATGAAGGCGACGCAGGTCGTCGACTTGCCGTCGCTGTACTCCCACTCGTCCTGCTCCGGTATGGTCAGCAGCTGGTTGAAAGACATGCCCCGTCGCTCCGTCTCGCTGATGATGCCATGCAGGTCAAGTTGCTACACGGACGGGATGAAGCACATCATCGTCATATACTTGCTGTCAATTTCTCAGTCCTCTGTTCCAAATATGAAGTGAAATGTATTGCAACGCGGTTAATTATAACAACCTCAGTCCCAAGTCGCTTGTTAAGAGCCTCGTTCCACATGTTTGAAGCATAGTGTGGTTGTAATCTGGTCCACATCGACATAGCCGCCATTACCTGAAAACAGCATATATAAGATGAACAGATTAAACCAACATGACAATATACTTGACCTTTGGAATCAAGTGTTCTAGAAGAACTATTATCAGCAAGTATAATAGGGAAAGTATGATAATAAACATATTAAACCAACAACAACAACAACAACAAAGCCTTTATAACGTCTGCTGTTTACAGCACCTCACTGTTTCACTGTCAAATTTTCAGCGCCGCAAAGTTACTCATAAGTTTAGAAATTTAATTGTCTACCTCTATGCGTTACTGTTATGCATAATAAAACTGGAACCAACATAGAATGCACATAGCCCTTTCAAGACCCAATATACCTACTCCCTTCGATCAAAAATAAATGTCACCGTTTTGTACTAAGGTTAGTTCAGAACTATGACAATTATTATGGATCGGAGGGAGTAGCTTTTTAGAGTTACTCTTGTACATCGTGAAGTCCCTTGAGAAAGTGTGACTGAAAAAAATACCCACATGAATGAAGAAAAGACAGCATGAAGCTCCGAAACGCAGCAAGAATTTTCAACTTATAAGAAACTTAGAGATTTAAACAATTACGTCCAAGGACTAAAGAGCAACGGAGATTATACCAGGTTAGCATCGAGAGGTGGAGGATAATTTTCCGACATTGTGTCAATCCAACTAAATATCATATTATGATAGCCATAGGGTTTTCCATACATGCTTCGGGCGAATTCCCATGCAGCACTTTCATTGAATTTGGCCCTCACATCAGGGTGCAAGGGCAGCAATGCTACTTGTGGATTTGAGTCATCTTTGAGTGCCACTCCCCACCATTCATCCCATGGAACTACAGCAATGACTTCTTCACCCTATAATTGTACCACATAAAGCCCAACATAAGTACGCAATAATACAAACACCTGTCAATGTTCACAAAACAATTCATAGATTTGACCCAACCTCAAACCTGGTGAGGCCTAGCAACAAAAGAAATCATATATAACAGGCACTTCATTGCAACCAAATGATGGCAAATATACCGAAAGGAAAAGCAGTCACTAGATATGATTGCAAGATTAAATATCAACAGAGGTAAAAAAAAGCTGGAAAATGTTGCAAATACCACTTCACCTTATGAGGAAAATAATACAACATGACCAAATATTTACCACAAGATATGGCCAACTTAGCATTCTCGTTTCACCATCTCCGGTTTACCAATAAGAGCATAGGGATCTATGCTATCCACTGGAACAAGAGATTGCATGTAGTACCTTCTTATTTTCATAACCTGATTCTGCAACCCAGAGAGTGCCGTTCTCATCTTTCAAGCAAACCGCCGTATGCCCAGCAAACGCACCAGTCACCCATTTCTCCAGTGTCTGAAACCCACCCCATCGCCCTCGAATCTTGGAAAGAGCCAAGAAATCACCAGAGTGCACATCCTCTTTACGTATGTTGGCAGCCCAAGGTTGAGAACGCTTTTCAAATGAGGCTCCCATGTGCTTCTGAAGAAATGCCAAGTTGGCATCCTGTCCCCAAATGGTGTTCGAAAACAGCGGAATCACATCAATCAGAGATAACAGTGTCCCGAGCATTCCGGATGGCATGAGAAAAATGGCAACCCCGTGCAGCTTCACCTAATCACAGATCGATTCAGAGATGCCGATTGTTAGAATTAGTAAAGCAAAACTAACAAGTGGCCATGTGAAGGAGGAGAAATCTGAAAACAACCTACGTAGAGGGACGGGACGTACATATTCCATTTCTCCTGCTTCTTCCCACGATTTGATCTCGAAGGTGTGTTGATGTGCTCTGGTGTAGTAATCCCATCCTATCCTGTACGGTGTTGCAAATACATACAGGTCCATGCATGTCCAGCTCTGAGCCGAAGCAGTCTATATAGACCCACAAGAAATATTTCGTCAGGCAGAACTCGTTATATGAGGGACTATGGTTCAGTAAATGAGAGCAAAATCATAGAGTAGGAGCCATGCATGCCTCTAATTGTCCATTGCATTGACAGATTCGCATGAAGATGCTCGCTCGCAATTTGGCGTTGTTATTGATTGGAGTGATTGCAACTTGTTACTAACGAATGACATAACTCGTTTTTCTGTCTTCTTATAGAATTATTACTTTTAGTTTTCGTGGGAATCAACTTCCTTTTCTATTTTTAGCCCTTGTCGTATGTCTCGTTTGGATCACATTCACATGAAGACAATTTCCTAGCTATTTTTACTAATGAGAACCAAATACTGGGAATCCTATGGGAAATTGAGAAGCTGAGATGCATGTACGGTGAAATAAATTAAAACTTGTTAGTGTATTACAACAACAAAGTTGAAGTTAATCAAAAGGCAATTTGAAGTTTTGAACCCGCAAAAAAAAAACCAGAAGGCAATTTGGAGGGCAATGTAAGGGGACCTTGAGGCGTAGGACGGCGCCGCCAAGGCCGGCGGCCGTGCCGTTGCTTCCACGGGGACCGGGAGTGAGGCTGAGGACGGCCTCGTTCTCCGCGAAGCACGCGCCGCGCCAGGCGGCGGCGGGGCCGCCAGGCGCCGCGAAGGCGACGAAGGTCGGGAGGAGGTCGACGGCGCTGTGTATGGTGTCGCCCATGAGCGACCACGCTAGCCGGCGCGGCAGAAGGTCGCTTGCCGCGGCCTGGCATCGCGGCGGGGCCAGGAAAAGGTGGAGGAGGGCGAGGAGGATAGGCACGGCGAGGCGTCGCTGCCGCGGCTTGGGCGCCGACGCCGCCATCGCCCGCGTGCCGCGGTGGCCGCGCCGGGGCACCACTTATCTATGCGCCCGTGACTGGAGCTCCGTGAGCGTCAGGCCATTTGCTGCTCTGCCGAGTCTTCGGCTCAGTGGTTTGTTTGCTTGCTTGGCCTTGTGCCTCGTGAATGGCCGCGTCGTGACGAGCGTTTTCTTTTCTTCCCTTTTTCTTTCCACCGCCGCCAGCGTACAAAGGGAGACCGGGTGCACGGGAATTTTGGACCGCCCGCGGTTTGATCCATGCAGCGCCGCCGGCGGGGGGCGAGAACTCAAGCTATGCAGTGGGCCCGGACACACAACTATAACGGACCTCGTGAAAATGACAACGTTCTTTGCACTCACGAGAGTGGTTTTCCCTACCATGCACATGCATGGATCTACACTCCGTCAGTCGCTTTGCCACCTCTGTTTTTATTTACTCTGCATATTAGATTTGACTGAAGTCAAGCTTCATAAAATTGGCCAAGTTTATAAAAAATATTATAAACATTCATCATAACAAATCTATATAATGTGAAAGTACATTCAGTAATACATCTCATGGTATTGATTTGTTATCGTATATGTTAATATTTTTGTTTATAAACTTTGTGAAAGTTTATAAAGCTTTACTTTGACAAAAACTAATATGCGGGCTAAATAAAAACCGAGGGACTATTTCGTTAAATGTGTTATAACAGTTCAACGAATGTACAAACCATCTCAAGCATAATAAAAATTACACCGAGATTTTAAGGCCAGCGAACGACCAGTACTACCGCCAAAACGAGACACCGACACGTCAGGCCTACAAAACTAATCATGGAGGTCAATCGGTCCTACTAGATTTTCTTCTGCAACTCCCAGAACAACACTTCTTCTTACTCACGCAACATGGCATACTTAATTTAATAGCAGCGACACCGTGGTATCTGTGGTGGGAGAGACGTAAGTTCGTTCATGGTGAAAAGATGCATGATGCAAGTTAGATAGTCTTATTTGTACGTGTTCTAACTGCAAATTATAAAGTTGTGTTAGCTCCAAAAGCAATGTTGAGGTCGGGAGGATGGGAGAAACTGTCGACATGTTACCATCAAGATGTGGTCTCAATCTGTTCACAAGGCACTTAGATATAACTTGTGAACAGATTGAGACCACATCTTGATGGTATGATTTCTCCAACCCAAAGTGCCTTTATCCCTGGGAAACCGATATCTGATAATGCTCTTATTGCGTTTGAGTGTATGCATTCGTTAAGTACTCTGAAGGATGGACGCTGTAACACCCCAAGAATCATGCTACAGTAATCCCCTTCCAATAATGCCTTGCCATCATTGTTACTGTTGCTAATCTTCACTTGATCCAAATCATCGATTCAAATTCAAATCCAATCTAAAGTCATAAACTCTTATTTGTCAGATAGGAGATCTAAAATGTTCATCTTATGGCAAATAGTCATTTGTTAATATTGGTGGTGAACCAACATTTTTCAAGGTGTTTAAATGGCCTAAAGCAATTAAAGCAGTGGCTAAAACAATAGTTCAAATGCCTTTTTACTTTATAAAAATTTCAAACTATTTCAAAAGCCTCACAACCTTTTTGTGGCAGTGCTAACTATTGCAATGTAATTATGTGGCCAAGTCCCACATTTTACAAAATCCTTTTGGAGCCCAAATATTACCATGCTTTTTCTGTAAAAAGAAAAGGGCAAAGGTAAAAGAAAAAGAAAACCCCGACCCCACGGGCCTTAGTCATCTGGGCGGCCCAACCCAAGCCAGCCCACCTCCCTGGTCGCCTCCCTCCTCTGTTCACTCTGACCCATGATCAAGGCCTCGCCGATCGCCACTAAACCCTCGTCGTCGTCCCGTCAGAAGGGATAAGGCGATGTCCTCGACCCTCTGCTCCCCACACCCACTCCCCTCGACGCCCTCTCCTCTCTCCCTCTGGCCTCGCCCCTTCTCTAGATCCACTCGCCCGGACCTTGCATTGCGCCTTGTTTCTTGCCACCCATGCCACTGGCCCTCTCGCCGCCCGATGTGTCCACGAGCCCTGCACCATCTCTTTGCTTGCTGCGCCAACAACCTCAAGGCGGAGCCACCCCCACGGATCCCTTCGTCTTCCTCTGGACCGCCGTCGTGCCGCTGCTGACCGGCCACCGCCATCAAGGCCTCTGTTATTCGGCCTTCGATGCGCCCACCCGGTGAGCTCCTCCTCTCCCTTCTCTCACGAGGCCGCCTCCCTCTCTAGCTCGCTCGCCGCAACCGCCAGTAGCTCACCGTCGCCTTTGCACCATCGTCGTGGCCACCGCCGTGTGCCCCGTCAAGAGCCCTCCATCGTGCTCTGGTGTTCCCGTGAGCAGCCAACCTTCCTCTCGCCTCCGTGCCCCTAGCATCGCTGCTGGGCGAGACGGCCGCCGGCAGTGGTGGCGGGCCCCACACCTCGCTCATCGCCCGGTGGGCCTTAGGGCCCCGTTGACTGGGTTGACTCAGTCAACACGCTGACATGGCGGTACAGTGCCACTGACGAGCCGGCCCCACCGCTTAAATAATAACTAAAATGGTTTTTATAATTAAAAGTAATTACTTTAGCTAATTAACCACTAACATGTGGGGCCCATCAGCTAATTAACCTCAGTTTAGTTTAAAATAAGCTATGTTAAGTAACAGAGGCTGACAGGTGGGTCCCCCATGTCAGCTTTGACCAGTCAACCGGACTGTTGACTGCTGACATCACTCCTACGTCATGCTGACGTCATATTCCTTTTCTGTTAGTATAAATAATTCGAGAATATGTTTTAAACTTGCAAAAATCATAGAAAATTAGCTCTAGCTCGGATGGAAAAACTTTGTACATGAAAGTTGCTCAGAACGACGAGACGAATCCGGATACGCAACCCGTTCGTCCGCCACACATCCCTAACCTATCGAACTCGCAGCTTTCCCCCTCTGGTCATCTGTTTGATACAGGTCCGGAACCGGGAATACATTCCCGGTTGAATTCCCCCTTCACCTATATCGTGTAGCCGTGCCTTAGGTCACACTCGGCACAACATATTGCCATGTTACGCTTTGTGATGCTATGTTTGCTTTATATTTACTGTTTCTTCTCCCTCTTCTCCCCGGTAGACCCCGAGACCGATGTTGCCCCTTGTTGGGGAACGTAGTAATTTCAAAAAATTTCCTACGATCACGCAAGACCATGGTGATGGCATAGCAACGAGAGGGGAGAGTGTATGTCCACGTACCCTCGTAGACCGAAAGCGGAAGCGTTATAACAACGCGGTTGATGTAGTCGTACGTCTTCACGATCCGACCGATCCAAGCACCGAACGACGGCACCTCCGAGTTACGCACACGCTCACTCGATGACGATCCCGGACCGATCCAAAGAAAGTGTCGGGATGAGTTCCGTCAAGACGACGGCGTGGTGACGATGTTGATGCTCCACCGATGCAGGGCTTCACCTAAGCTCGCGATGATATGACTTCTCCGGCGCAGGCTTCGCCTAAGCTCATGACGATATGACCAAGTGGAATATGGTGGAAGGGGCACCGCACACGGCTAAGGAAAGATCCGTAGATCAACTTGTGTGTCATGGGTGCCCCCGCCTCAGATATAAAGGAGCAGGGGGTGCGGCTAGCCTTGGGAGGCGCGCCGAGGAGTCCTACTCCCACCGGAGTAGGACTCCCCTGTCCTAGTTGGAGTAGGATTGGGGAGGGAAGAGGGAGGCGCCGCCTCTCCTTGTCCTATTCGGACTAGAGGGGAGGGGGCGCAGCCCACCTGGCCGGCCCTTCCTCTTCTCCTTGTGGCCCATGAAGGCCCATATACCCCCGGGGTTCCAGTAACCCCGGTGTTCAGTAACTTCTGCTTTCACTCGGAACCCTTCCAAGTCCAAACATAGGCTTCCAATATATCAATCTTTATGTCTCGACCATTTCGAGACTCCTCGTCATGTCCGTGATCACATCCGGACTCGAACAAACTTCGTGCATCAATACTTATAAACTCATAATGAATCGCATCGAAGCGTTAAGCGTGCGGACCCTACGGGTTCGAGAACTATGTAGACATGACCTAGAACCATTCTCGGTCAATAACCAATAGCGGAACACGGATGCCCATATTGGTTCCTACATATTCTACGAAGATCTTTATCGGTCAAACCGCATAACGACATCGTTGTTCCCTTTGTCATCGGTATGTTACTTACCCGAGATTCGATCGTCGGTATCCAATACCTAGTTCAATCTAGTTATCGGTAAGTCTCTTTACTCGTTCCGTAATACATCATCTCACAACTAACTCATTAGTTGTAATGCTTGCAAGGCTTAAGTGATGTGTATTACCGAGAAGGCCTAGAGATACCTCTCCGACAATCGGAGTGACAAAACCTAATCTCAAATACGCCAACCCAACAAGTACCTTTGGAGACACCTGTAGTACTCCTTTATAATCACCCGATTCGTTGTGACGTTTGGTAGTACCAAAGTGTTCCTCCGTAAACGGAGTTGCATAATCTCATAGTTATAGGAACATGTATGGGTCATGAAGAAAGCATTAACATACTAAACGATCAAGTGTTAAGCTAACGGAATGGGTCATGTCAATCAGATCATTCAACTAATGATGTGACCTTGTTAATCAAATAACAACTCCTTGTTCATGGTTAGGAAACATAACCATATTTGATTAACAAGCTAGTCAAGTAGAGGCATACTAGTGACATACTGTTTGTCTATATATTCACACATGTATTATGTTTCCGGTTAATACAATTCTAGCATGAATAATAAACATTTATCATGATATAAGGAAATAAATAATAACTTTATTATTGCCTCTAGGGCATATTTCCTTGATCTCCCACTTGCACTAGAGTCAATAATCTAGATTACAAAGTAATGATCCTCACACCCATGGAGTCTTGGTGCTGATCATGTTTTTCTCGTGGAAGAGGCTTAGTCAACGGGTCTGCAACATTCAGATCCGTATGTATTTTGCAAATCTCTATGTCTCCCACTTGGACTTGGTCCCGAATGGAATTGAAGCGTCTCTTGATATGCTTGGTCCTCTTGTGAAATCTGGATTCCTTTGCCAAGGCAATTGCACCGAAGATTGTCACAGAAGATCTTCATCGGTCCCGATGCACTAGGTATGACACCTAGATCGGAAATGAACTCTTTCATCAGACTCCTTCATTTGCTGCTTCAAGTAGCTATGTACTCGCTTCACATGTAGATCCCGCCACGACGTTTTGTTTAGAACTGCACCAACCGACAGCTCCACCGTTTAATAAAAACACGTATCCGGTTTGCGATTTAGAATCGTGGGATCGGTGTCAAAGCTTGCATCGACGTAACCATTTACGACTAGCTCTTTGTCACCTCCATATACGAGAAACATATCCTTAGTCCTTTTCGGTATTTCGGGATGTTCTTGACCGCTGTCCGATGATCCACTCTGGATTACTTTGGTACCTTCCTGCCAAGCTTACAGCTAAGCATACGTCGGTCGGTACACAAGCATTGCATACATGATAGAGCCTATGGCTGAAGCATAGGAACATCTTTCATTTTCTCTCTATCTTCCATTGTGGTCGGGCATTGAGTCCGACTCAATCTTACACCTTATAATACAGGTAAAAACCTTTCTTTGCTGATCCATTTTGAACTTTTTCAAAACTTTATCAAGGTATGTGCTTTGTGAAAGTCCAATTAAGCGTCTTGATCTATCTCTATAGATCTTGATGCCCAATATATAAGCAGCTTCACCGAGGTCTTTCATTGAAAACTTTTATTCAAGTATCCTTTTATGCTATCCGAGAATTCTATATCATTTCCAATCAATAATATGTCGTCCACATATAATATTAGAAATGCTACTGAGCTCCCACTAACTTTCTTGTAAATCTGAAGCTTCTCCAAAAGTCTGATAAACCCATATGCTTTGATCACACTATCAAAGCGTTTATTCCAACTCCGAGAGGCTTGCACGGACCATAAATTGATCATTGGAGCTTGCACACTTTGTTAGTACCCTTTGGATCGACAAAACCTTCGGTTGCATCATATACAACTCTTCTTCTAGAAATCCATTCAAGAATGCAGTTTTACATCCATTTGCCAAATTTCATAATCATAAAATGCGGCAATTGCTAACATGATTCGGACAGACTTAAGCATCGCCACTGGTGAGAAAGTCTCATCGTAGTCAACCCCTTGAACTTGTCGAAAACCTTTCGCAACAAGTCGAGCTTTGTAGACAGTTATATTACCATCGGCGTCGGTCTTCTTCTTAAAGATCCATTTATTTTCAATGGCTTGCCGATCATCGGCAAGTCAACCAAAGTCCATACTTTGTTCTCATACATGGATCCCATCTCAGATTTCATGGCTTCCAGCCATTTTGCGGAATCTGGGCTCACCATCGCTTCTTCATAGTTCGTAGGTTCGCCATGGTCAAGTAACATGACTTCCAGAATAAGATTACCGTACCACTCTGTGCGTATTTCACTCTGGTTGACCTCACGAAGTTCAAGAGTAACTTGATTTGAAGCTTCATGATCATCATCATTAGTTTCCTCACTAATTGGTGTAGTTGTCACAGAACCATTTCTTGTGATGAACTACTTTCCAATAAGGGAGCAGATCTGATTATCTCATCAAGTTCTACTTTCCTCCCACTCACTTCTTTCAAGAGAAACTCCTTCTCTAGAAAGGATCCGAATTTAGCAACGAAAATCTTGCCTTCAGATCTGTGATAGAAGGTGTACCCAACATCTCCTTTGGGTATCCTATGAAGACACATTTTTCCGATTTGGGTTCGAGCTTATCGGTTGAAGTTTCTTTACATAAGCATCGCAGCCCCAAACTTTAAGAAACGACAACTTTGGTTTCTTGCCAAACCACAGTTCATAAGGCGTCGTCTCAACGGATTTTGACGGTGTCCTATTCAACGTGAATGCGGCCGTCTCTAAAGCATAACCCCAAACGATAGCGGTAAATCGAAATAGACATCATAGATCGCACCATATCTAGTAAAAACGACGATTACGACGTTCGGACACACCATTTCTCTGTGGTGTTCCGGGTGGCGTGAGTTGCGAAACTATTCCACATTGTTTCAAATGTAAACCAAACTCGTAACTCAAATATTCTCCTCCACGATCAGATCGTAGAAACTTTATTTTCTTGTTACGATGATTTTCCACTTCACTCTGAAATTCTTTGAACTTTTCAAATGTTTCAGATTTGTGTTTCATTAAGTAGATATACCCATATCTGCTCAAATCATCTGTGAAGGTGAGAAAATAACGATACCCGCGTGCCTCAACATTCATTGGACCACAAACATCGGTATGTATGATTTCCAACAAATCAGTTGCTCGCTCCATAGTTCGGAGAAGGCGCTTTTTGTCATCTTGCCCATGAGGCACGGTTCTTAAGTACCAAGTGATTCATAATCAAGTGATTCGAAGCCCATCAAGATGGAGTTTCTTCATGCATTTTACACCGATATGACCTAAACGGCGATTGCCACAAATAAGTTGCACTATCATTATCAACTCTGCATCTTTTGGCTTCAACATTATGAATATGTGTATCACTACCGTCGAGATTCAACAAGAATAGACCATTCTTCAAGGGTGCATGACCATAAAAGATATTACTCATATAAATAGAACAACCATTATTCTCTGATTTAAATGAATAACCGTCTCGCATTAAACAAGATCCAGATATAATGTTCATGCTCAACGCTGGCACCAAATAACAATTATTTAGGTCTAAAACTAATCCGAAGGTAGATGTAGAGGTAGCGTGCCGACCGCGATCACATCGACTTTGGAACCATTTCCAACGCCAAGATCGTCACCTCGTCCTTAGCCAATCTTCGGCAATCCGTAGTTCCTGCTTTGAGTTGCAAATATTAGCAAGTAACCGATATCAAATACCTGTGTACTCTGCGAGTATTAGTAAGGTACACATCAATAACATGTATATCACATATACCTTTGATCACCTTGCCATCCTTTTATCCGCCAAATACTTGGGGCAGTTCCGCTTCAAATGTCGATGCGCTTGCGGTAAAGAAAACACTCGATTTCGTGCTTAGGTCCAGACTTGGGTTTCTTCTCTTGATCAGCAACTTTCTTGCTGTTCTTTTTGAAGTTTCCCTTCTTCTTCCCTTTGCCCTTTTTCTTGAAACTAGTGGTCTTGTTGACCATCAACACTTGATGCTCTTTCTTGATTTCTACTTTCGCGGCTTTTAGCATCGCGAAGAGCTCAGGAATTGTCTTAGTCATCCCTTGCATATTATAGTTCATCACGAAGCTCTTGTAGCTTGGTGGCGTGATTGAGAATTTCAATGACACTATCATCCGGAAGATTAACTCCCGGCTGAATTAAGTGATTGTTATACCCGGACATTTTGAGTATGTGCTCACCTTGTAACTATTCTCCTCCATCTTGCAGCTATAGAACTTATTGGAGACTTCATATCTCTCAATCCGGGCATTTGCTTGAAATATTAACTTCAACTCCTGGAACATCTCATATGCTCCATGACGCTCAAAACGTCGTTGAAGACCCGGTTCTAAGCCGTAAAGCATGGCACATCGAATATAGAGTAGTCATCAGCTCTGCTTTGCAGACGTTCACAATTTCTCGCTCAAGATCTGCAAAGAGTTCTGTCACCCAATGCGGTGCTTCGGGGCGTAATTTTTCGTGCAGCAATGAGGATAATCCTCAAGTTACGGACCCAATCCGTGTAATTGCTACCATCATCTTTCAACTTTGCTTTCTCAAGGAACGCATTAAAATTCAACGGAACAACAAAGACGAGCCATCTATCTACGAAGAAACATAGACAAGCAAAATACTATCGGTACTAAGTTCATGATAAATTTAAGTTTAATTAATCATATTAAAACCTCCCACTTAGACAGACATCTCTCTAGTCATCTAAGTGATTACGTGATCCAAATCAACTAAACCATGTCCGATCATCACGTGAGATGGAGTAGTTTCAATGGTGAACATCACTATGTTGATCATATCTACTATATGATTCACGCTCGACCTTTCGGTCTCTCGTGTTCGAGGCCATATCTGTTATATGCTAGGCTCGTCAAGTTTAACTCGAGTATTCGCGTGTGCAACTGTTTTGCACCCGTTGTATTTGAACGTAGAGCCTATCACACCCGATCATCACGTGGTGTCTCAAAGACGAAGAACTTTCGCAGCGGTGCATACTCGTGGAGAACACTTCTTGATAATTTTGGTGAGAGATCATCTTATAATGCTACCGTCAATCAAAGCAAGATAAGATGCATAAAGGATAAACATCACATGCAATCAATATAAGTGATATGATATGGCCATCATCATCTTGTGCTTGTGATCTCCATCTCCGAAGCACCGTCATGATCACCATCGTCACCGGCGCGACACCTTGATCTCCATCGTAGCATCGTTGTCGTCTCGCCAACTATTGCTTCTACGACTATCGCTACCGCTTAGTGATAAAGTAAAGCAATTACATGGCGTTTGCATTTCATACAATAAGCGACAACCATATGGCTCCTGCCATTTGCGATAACTCGGTTACAAAACATGATCATCTCATACAATAAAATATAGCATCACGTCTTGACCATATCACATCACAACATGCCCTGCAAAAACAAGTTAGACGTCCTCTACTTTGTTGTTGCAAGTTTTACGTGGCTGCTACGGGCTGAGCAAGAACCGTTCTTACCTACGCATCAAAACCACAACGATACTTCGTCAAATAGACTCCGTTTTAACCTTCTCAAGGACCGGGCGTAGCCACACTCGATTCAACTAAAGTGAGAGAGCAGACACCGCCGGTCACCTTTAAGCAACGAGTGCTCGAGCGGTGAAACCAGTCTCGCGTAAGCGACGCGTAATGTCGGTCCGGCCGCTTCATCTCACAATACCGCTGAACCAAAGTATGACATGCTGGTAGGCAATATGACTTGTATCGTCCACAACTCACTTGTGTTCTACTCGTGCACATGACATCAACGCATAAAACCAGGCTCGGATGCCTTTGTTGGGGAACGTAGTAATTTCAAAAATTTCCTACGATCACGCAAGACCATAGTGATGGCATAGCAACGAGAGGGAGAGTGTCCGTCCACGTACCCTCGTGAGACCGAAAGCGGAAGCGTTATAACAACGCGGTTGATGTAGTAAATGCGTCTTCACGATCCGACCGATCCAAGCACCGAACGACGGCACCTCCGAGTTCGCACACGTTCAGCTCGATGACGATCCCGGACTCGATCCGGCAAAGTGTCGGGGATGAGTTCCGTCAAGACGACGGCGTGGTGGACGATGTTGATGCTCCACCGACGCAGGGCTTCACCTAAGCTCATGACGATATGACTTCTCGGCGAGGGCTTCGCCTAAGCTCATGACGATATGACCGAAGTGGAATATGGTGGAAGGGGCACCGACACGGCTAAGGAAAGATCCGTAGATCAACTTGTGTGTCATGGGGTGCCCCCGCCTCATATATAAAGGAGCCAAGGGGGTGCGGCTAGCCTTGGGGGCGCGCTGAGGAGTCCTACTCCCACAGGAGTAGGACTCCCCCTGTCCTAGTTGGAGTAGGATTGGGGAGGGAAGAGGGAAGGCGCCGCCCCTCTCCTTGTCCTATTCGGACTAGAGGGGAGGGGGGGCGCAGCCCACCCGGCGGCCCTTCCTCTTCTCCTTGTGGCCCATGAAGGCCCATATACCCCGGGGTTCCAGTAACCCGGTGTTAAATAACTTCTGTTTTCACTCGGAACCCTTCCAAGTCCAAACATAGGCTTCAATATATCAATCTTTATGTCTCGACCATTTGAGACTCCTCGTCATGTCCGTGATCACATCCGGACTCGAACAAACTTGGTGCATCAATACTTATAAACTCATAATGAACTGTCATCAAGCGTTAAGCGTGCGGACCCTACGGGTTCGAGAACTATGTAGACATGACCTAGAACCATTCTCGGTCAATAACCAATAGCGGAACCCGGATGCCCATATTGGTTCCTACATATTCTACGAAGATCTTTATCGGTCAAACCGCATAACGACATCGTTGTTCCCTTTGTCATCGGTATGTTACTTACCCGAGATTCGATCGTCGGTATCCAATACCTAGTTCAATCTCGTTATCGGTAAGTCTCTTTACTCGTTCCGTAATACATCATCTCACAACTAACTCATTAGTTGTAATGCTTGCAAGGCTTAAGTGATGTGTATTACCGAGAAGGCCTAGAGATACCTCTCCGACAATCGGAGTGACAAAACCTAATCTCGAAATCGCCAACCCAACAAGTACCTTTGGAGACACCTGTAGTACTCCTTTATAATCACCCGATTACGTTGTGACGTTTGGTAGTACCAAAGTGTTCCTCCGTAAGCGGAGTTGCATAATCTCATAGTTATAGGAACATGTATGGGTCATGAAGAAAGCATTAACATACTAAGCGATCAAGTGTTAAGCTAACGGAATGGGTCATGTCAATCAGATCATTCAACTAATGATGTGACCTTGTTAATCAAATAACAACTCCTTGTTCATGGTTAGGAAACATAACCATCTTTGATTAACAAGCTAGTCAAGTAGAGGCATACTAGTGACATCTTTGTTTGTCTATATATTCACACATGTATTATGTTTCGGTTAATACAATTCTAGCATGAATAATAAACATTTATCATGATATAAGGAAATAAATAATAACTTTTATTATTGTCTCTAGGGCATATTTCCTTCACCCCTGTGATCGACTACGTCGACGACGACCCCTCCTTGCCAGAGCAACCAGGCAAGCCCCCCTTTTGATCATCCCGATATCGCCCATTCCATTCTCTCATGCTTGCATTAGATCTTGCTACTGTTATTGTTTGCACCTATTCTGATGCATGGCCTGCTTTTGTATCTGCTGTTGTACCTTACCTACTTATCCTAAACTGCTTAGTTTAGGTTGGTTATAGATCCATCAGTGACCCCCACCTTGTCCTTGTTGCCCCTGCTTCATCATCGAAGACCCGTTCAATGGGATCGAAGACCGGGCCCCGACACCGCACATCACTTCCCCTTAGTTGCTCGACACTACTGGGTTACTATCGAGTACCGAGGGTGAGACCTCATCAGCACTTCTGATGTTAACCCTGTAGTGTAGCTATTCGGTCGTGGTCATCGTGTTGGAAATATGCCCTAGAGGCAATAATAAAAGCATTATTATTATATTTCCTTGCTCATGATAATTGTCTTTTATTCATGCTATAACTGTATCGTCCAGAAATCGTGATACACGTGTGAATACATAGACCACAATACGTCCCTAGTGAGCCTCTAGTTGACTAGCTCGTTGGTCGACAGATAGTCATGGTTTCCTGACTATGGACATCAGATGTCATTGACAACGGGATCACGTCATTAGGAGAATGACGTGATGGACAAGACCAATCCTAAGCATAGCACAAAGATCGTGTAGTTCGTTTTGCTAGAGCTTTTCCAATGTCAAGTATCTCTTCCTTGGACCGTGAGATCGTGTAACTCCGGATACCGTAGGAGTGCTTTGGGTGTACCAAACGTCACAACGAATCGGGTGACTATAAAGGTGCACTCTGGTATCTCCGAAAGTGTCATTGGGTTGACACGGATCGAGGCAGATTTGTCACTCCGTATGACGGAGAGGTATCACTGGGCCCTTTCGGTAGTGCATCATCATAATGAGCTCAAAGTGATCAAGTGTAATGGTCACGGGATCATGCATTCTGATGACGAGTAAAGTGACTTGCCGTAACGAGACCGAATGAGGTATTGGGATACCGACGATCGAGTCTCGGGCAAGTAACATACCGTCGACAAAGGGAATAGAATACGGGTTGCTTGAACCCTCGACATCGTGGTTCATCCGATGACATCATCGAGGAGCATGTGGGAGCCAACATGGGTATCCAGATCCGCTGTTGGTTATTGACCGGAGAGCGTCTCGGTCATGTTCAGATGTCTCCGAACCCGTAGGGTCTACACACTTAAGGTTCGGTGGCGCTAGGGTTACTAGGAAGACTTGTATGTGATTAACGAATGTTGTTCGAGTCCGGATGAGATCCCGGACGTCACGAGGAGTTAGGAAGGGTCCGGAGGTAAAGATTTATATGGGAAGTTGTCAAGCGGACAGGAAAAGTTTGGTCATATCGAATTATGGAGGGCCACCGGAAGGTTAGGAGGACCACCGGAGGGGCCACCTCTCCGGGGGCCACTGGGCTGCGTGGGAGGCAGCCAGCCCTGGTGGGCTGGGCGCACCCCTCCCTTGGCCCATGCGCCTAGGGTTGAGGGGAACCCTAAGAGGCGCCCCTTGCTTGGGGGCAAGCCCTCCCTGGCGCCGCCCCCTCTAGATGCATCTAGAGGGGCCGCCCCTCCTCCCTTCCCCTATAAATAGAGGGGTGAGGGAGGGCTGCATACACAATTGAAGGCGCAGCCCTCCCTCCCAACACCTCTCCTCCTCGCGTGCGCTTGGCGAAGCCTGGGAGAATCAGTGACTCCACCATCATCACGCCGTCGTGCTGCTGTTGGAGCCATCTTCCTCAACCTCTCCTTCCTCCTTGCTGGATCAAGACGGAGGGGCGTTGCCGTGCACTGCACGTGTGTTGAACGCGGAGGTGCTGTCCGTTCAGCACTTGGTCATCGGTGATCGGAATCACGTTGAGAACGACTCCATCATCACCACTCCCTCGAACGCCTTCCGCACTCGATCTACAAGTGGTATGTAGATGCAAACTCACTCCCATGACTCGTTGCTTAGATGAACTCATAGATGGATCTTGGTGAAACCGTGGGAAAATTTTAATTTTCTGCAACGTTCCCCAACGGTGGCATCATGAGCTAGGTCTATCGTAGTTCTCTATTGCACGAGTAGAACACAATTTAGTTGTGGGCGTGGATCTTGTCAACTTACTTGCCGCTACTAGTCTTATCTTGCTTCCGCGGTATTGTGGGATGAAGCGGCCCGGACCAACCTTACACGTACGCTTACGTGAGACCGGTTCCACCGACTAACATGCACTAGTTGCATAAGGTGGTGGCGGGTGTCTGTCTCTCCTACTTTAGTTGGAGCGGATTCGATGAAAAGGGTCCTTATGAAGGGTAAATAGAAGTTGACAAGATCACGTTGTGGTTATTCGAGGTAAGAAAACGTTCTTGCTAGAACCCAATTGCAGCCACGTAAAGATGCAACAACAATTAGAGGACGTCTAACTTGTTTTTGCAGCAATTGTCATGTGATGTGATATGGCCAAGTTGTGATGAATGATGAATGACATATTGTGATGTATGAGATCATGTTCTTGTAATAGGAATCACGACTTGCATGTCGATGAGTATGACAACCGGCAGGAGCCATAGGAGTTGTCTTTATTTTTGTATGACCTGCGTGTCATTGAAGAACGCCATGTAACTTACTTTACTTTATTGCTAAACGCGTTAGCCATAGAAGTAGAAGTAGTCGTTGGCGTGACAACTTCATGGAGACACGATGATGGAGATCATGATGATGGAGATCATGGTGTCATGCCGGTGACAAGATGATCATGGAGCCCCGAAGATGGAGATCAATGGAGCTTTATGATATTGGCCATATCATGTCACTACTATATAATTGCATGTGATGTTTATTATGTTTATACATCTTGTTTACTTAGAACGACGGTAGTAAATAAGATGATCCCTTACAACAATTTCAAGAAGTGTTCCCCCTAAGCGTGCACCGTTGCTAAAGTTCGTCGCTTCTAAGCACC